>RAQS01000042.1:0-76880 GCA_003698115.1 Aspergillus sp. HF37
TGGGCTGTGCGGGCTGGGCGGGGGCCTGCTGGGCGAGGGCGGCGGCGGCGTCATCCCCGGGGGCCGGCAGACCAAGGTGGCCAGGGCCCGGGGGAGGCTAAGTATATCGAGTTAGAACAAACATCTGCAATGGAGGGGTGAAACGTACGAGTCACGGCGCTGGGCGGCTAGCAGCTCGGCGACCTGGTCCCTATTTTAGTTAGTATCTTGTACTAATATTTAGCGCAGAGATTTTGCAAGCTTACCGTAGCTGGGCGACCTCGTTGCCGCTGCGACCGACGCCAGCGGGCGCCGTCGCGAGGGCCCGTTCTCTAGCCATGGACGTCCTCTTCAAACCGCCATAAGTCAGACATTTGATGTAGTTTTCGGATGTACTAACCATCGCGTGACCGGCTATCGCGTCCTCGGCGGCGGCAACGGCGTGGCGCTGCAGCGCGTCACCGCCCTGTCTCCAGCAGTTGCGCCGGAGGTGGCCGGTACGGTTGCAGTTATGGCAGCGCTGCTAGTATCATGGCCATCAGTACATTGTGCGGTTGCTAGCGCTAGGCTTATAACATACGACCATCCTACTGAAGTGATAGTACCCATCTTCATGCTATCAAGGGCTCACTTGACTTATCTGGTGGAGAGAGGGGAGAGGGAGGGAGGAGATGGCGGGTGGGCGGGCAAGGCGGATGGAGGGCGAGCAAGGAAGAGAAGGAAGAGGAAGAGGAAGAGGAAGACGAAGACGAGACGCGATGCGACGAGACGCGACCTCAGTTGTGTTGGTCATGTCACTGCTTATTAATCAGAGAAACACCAGATTATTTTACGCAGAGAAAGTAATGTAGTAGCGAATGTTCAGTCAAGTGAAGTACACAGTCTGATTTCTAGATTTTAACTTTCGGGCCGAACCGAATTACATACCGCGAAAGAAGACGAACTAGTAAGGCAGATCGGATCCACAAGGCTTAGTTAACTTCAGAGCACGCACCCGAGAACAACTCTCCCACTATTATCAGAAGCAATCGCGTGTTGACGAACCAGAGAGGGAGTTTCGATCTGGTGATCTGGTATTGCGTAGACGCCCAAATCAACAAGTCCCCGCGTTGATCTGCTGATTCCAGGGGCAGTAGTGGCTTTCGAGCCGCTGCTTTGAGAACAACGAACCTTTCCAACAGATTATGAGTCCGGTGGCGAAGCTGCAGATGGCAGCCGAGGGGGAGGCAAAGAGCACCTGTCGCAGGAAGCGACGGGTCAGACAAAGGACCAAGGAAATCAAACATCGCTATATTCGGAATCAACGAGGAAGCATCGTTAGTCGGGAGACAGGTACCAACAAGGAGAGCCGGAACGATTTTTACCCGATCGAATTCGCCCATATATGAGAGCAACACAATTCCCGCTTCACCTTACTTCCAAGTTCCCAAACCTCAATTTCCACTATCACCACCCTCCAGCCCAGCTACCAACCCCTCTCATAGATTCGTTTCTTGCCTCTTGAGTCGTCTCCTTCGATTCTCTGGAACAAATTCCCTCTATCTAAATCCACTTCGGCATCTCTTCACTCAATATGCGTCCTCGTGGACTTCGCCCAACCCGTCTGGGAACGAGAGGAGTGACACGTCCGAGCCAGAGGGGTGTTCGCGCCTCCCGAGTAGCAACCCGCGGCTGGGAAACCTCACCTGCAGGTAATACCAGATCCCTCCACAAGAAGGGAGTCAGGGATAACTTATCTAAATCCTCATCCGAGTTCTCATCGGAGTCGTCTGCTGGCGAGTCCTCCGAGTTCTCCGGTTCCTCAAAGTCAGGGTCTGGGAAATCGGGGTCATCGGGGTCATCGGAGTTATCCAAGTCCAAGTCCTCCAAGCCGGGAAAGGAAATGACCAAACAGGCGAAGCCAAAGAACGGTTCGACCTCGCTGGAGGAGGACAAGAAGGAAGGACTGGGACCTCGTAACGAAGATGACCAACGGTTAGGTCCTGAAAACGAGAACCCAAACCCCACCGAGAACACTGGTGATCCCTCTACTGGCAAGAACCAAGTCCAAATCCAGAACGGCGGCAATCCTGGCAATAGTGATGGTCCAGGCAAGGGAGGAAACAACAGCTCAGGCAAGGGAAGTGGTCCAGACAAGGAGGTGGAATCCAAGCCACAGGAGAAGACGGGTGATGATGATGATGGCCTCAAGCCTGACCCTGACGATACGGACGGGAAACCGAAGCTGGAAGAGAAGTATAACACGGTGGAATGCGTCCAAGGTGTAATCTTGTAATCTTCCAGGAGGATATCCCAGATCCTCACCAGGAACGGACGAAAATATCATGGTACATGCACCTAGATCCCAAATCCGCCGACTTACCGAATCATGATCTTCGGGTCCTGCTTTTTGAGAAACCAGACACCAGGAAAGCCTATACCAAATACTTCAGCGCCGGGACGGGGGGTTTGTTTTCCGAGCACCTCAGCAAGGTTCTTGAGCGGGATGACCAGGGCCGACTTCTGGCACCCGAGAAGAATTACAAGAGAACCTTAGGGAACGGGTGGAGGCTCAGACTGCAATTTATGGATGACCCCAACACCTACACCACAAAAGGAGTAAAAAGGAGGAAGAATTTGGAGTCTAATAATCAGTCCAACTCCCCGACTCTGACAAAGACAAAGAGGGCGAAGACTATGACCATTGCAACACCCTCTGAGCCTGTCACCGAGAACCAGATCTGGCGCGGCGACTTCCTTCCGATCGGGACCGTTCCTGCCCGGGAAGTGAACGACTACCGGAACTCGTCCATTCAGTTCCATAAAAACCTGCTGGATGAGAAAAATCTCGAAACCGAGAAGAACAAGGATCTCCGCTCACGGCTGGAATCTGCGCAGACGGAGATAGCCATCCCCCAGAGCCATACCGGAACGGCAGACGACACTCTGGCTCGCCTCCAGGTTGCTGAAACTGAGATGGTAACTTTGCAGAGCAGAGTGGATGAGGCTGAGAGATGCAGTGGTAAGGACCGAGAGATAGCCGAGATGGCGAACCGCGATTCCGAGAAGCTGCTCGACAAAGTCCGCCTCTTGGAAGAGCAGGCCAAGAGCCAGGAATCCCCAGACCCGAAGACTCAGGTATCTACAACTTCGGCATCTACGACGCCAGCGTCTGTCATCTCAACTGAGAATTGCAAGATGAAGATCAAGATCCAGGGAGCGATTCATGCCTGTGATCAGAAGGATGACAAGGTTTCGATCCCCGCCGTCGGTGACCTGCGCGAGTTCACTATCCGGAAGAGGGACTGAGGGGGATTTAGAGGAGGAGAGGACTACAAATTCCCGATCCGGGAATTTGGGGGGGAGACCCGGACAGTGCGGGCAATCAGCGGTCTGGAGCGTGGTTTCCTTGCCGAGGAGGCCAGGGTGGCTTCTTGCCTCCCGGACCTTCCTCCGGCAGCATCGTTGTTGTTTTTCTGGCATCATCTCTCATCCTGTTGTTGCCTCAATATCTCACAGCTGTGGTTTGAGGATTGTTTTGTCGTTTAGTTAGCATCCAGGGACTTCAGACAGCAATACAGCACCTCTGTACCAGTTTCCTGTACTCCATACAGGTTACAGTGGCGTTGCAGAAGTCTGAAACCCCATTCCTTACAGCCTTTCCTAACCGCCTACACCTCCTAATATCTTAACACGTCTCCTTTTTATTGCTAAGATGCCTCCATTACCCTCTGCTAGGGCGCCTATAAGGTCGCCTCGTCGCCGAAATCACCAGCTCGACGCCTTTACTCGAACAAAGCTTGTCGAACTAAAAAAAAGTGGCCGGTTGGACCTACAAACAGATTCATACGCAGTATCCTTCGATTCCGATCAGCACAATAAAAACTACGATTACACGAGAGAGCAAGCGTATCGATAATCAGACGTCTTCTCGCTCTGGGCGTCCACGGAAGCTTGACGAGAACGATAAGTCTAAGATTCTTGAAGCTATTGATACGAATCCCCGTGTTACCTATGAAGATCTGCTTGCGACTGTCGATAATAAAGTTAAACGACACTCGATTTGGAGACTGCTACAGGAGGAAGGGCGTCGGAAATAGCATCATGTCCTTGATCGACCTGAATTGATGCCTGCCTAGATAGAAAGTCGGGGAACTCCGCAGCCAAGCCTCCACCAATGAAAAGAGACAGCCGAGGTGTGGCTGGTGGCTCGGCTTAGTCAAGGCGGATGTACCCGCAGCAAGCCGAGAAGGGAAAGGAATATCAGACAGAGACCGTCAGACCAGTCCAAACACCCGACAGCATCACAAGCTACAGGATTCTGCCCGGCTCCAAGCGCATCAGCTACCCACCTTTCGTTCAACCCCAGGTCCAGCGACATCCCCAGACCCAGTCTCCCCAGATAATCCATTCTCCAGGCCTTCTCCAGATCTACGTGCTCCGTTGTGGTCCAGACCAGCCAGCCCTGTTCAGCCCATTCAGCCCATTCAGCCCAATTCCCAACTGTTAGATTCCAGACTCTTCTCCGGCATGTCAAGCCATCTTCCAACCGGACCGGACCGGGATTGCAGCGGATATTACCCCAGACAGGGCTTGGATGGAACAGGAAGGTAGTATTGCCGTTGGCCAAGCAGGGCATGCCGCCACAAAGAGCGATATACCAGGGGTTATTGGGCTGGGAGGCCAAAGCTGCCCGGCCAAGGAGCGATGTTGCACCCAGCTGGATCCAGCCACAGCGGAGAGCGTAGCGTCTTGTTGATTCCGTCTCCCTTCTCCGGCCCTTCTCTCCCTCGTCTGCCCTTGGCTGGTGCATGCTAGCGCCAACTCTCCCTGCCACCTCTCCCGGCCTAATCCCGCCAAGCACGCTTGACAAGCCTCGAGGGCGCCATCTTCCCGCTTATCTTCGCTGTCGTGATAGCTTCGCTTTAGCGGGCTGGCTGTGATTGGCAAATGGGCCGGATATAGCAGCATGTTGGAAATGCGGCTACTGACGGACGGCCAAGAGACCCCAGTCCAAGCCAGTTTCAGGCAAATGCCCGAGACAGGGAGAATGGGTAGTCTGGGGTTGGAGAGGAGGCGAGATGGAGATTGAGTGGGAGAGAGAGAGAGAGAGACCCGACAGGGCAGAGGGCCGGGCAGACGCATAACCCTACGCGAGTCTGGCTTCTCCTCTCTCTATTTATTTTGCCCTCCGCCGCTGCTGGCCCTCCCTCCCTCCTCCCCTCCCCTTCTCTCTTCATCGTCTCCTCGCTTTCCCTTCTATCCCTCCCTCCTCCCTCCCCCGTCTGCCACCATGGCGGCCGACACTTCCAATCCCATGGACATGGCCGAGATCTCCAAGGCCCACGCCATCCACAATGCCCCCGCTGTCGAGAAGGAGCTCGCCGTTGATCCCGCCGGCAAGGAAGTCAACGTCAACCCGGCCGGCAGAGACATGGAGAAGGACGTCGCTCTCGACACCAGCATCCAGGAGCTCCCTCCCCAGTACAGTGCCGACGACGACGCCGCTCTCAACAAGACCTATCCCACGGCCGAGGAGCTGGTCCAGCTGCGCCGTGTCCCCGGCAGGCTGCACATCTTGGCCTTCACCGTGGCTTTCGTCGAGCTGTGCGAGCGTTTCTCCTACTACGGAACCACCATTGTTTGTATGTGCTGATGTCCTCCGTTTGATCGTTGCTAATCCCCCAGGGGTCAACTTCATCCAGCGTCCCATGCCGCCGAACTCGGAGACCGGCGCTGGCTACGGAAAATATGTGCCTGGCGCCTTGAACATGGGGCAGCGCGCGTCCACTGGCTTGACGTTGTGTGAGTATTGCCATCCGTCGTCCTGCATGTGCCGTGCTGTGCCGTGCTGACCAGCATAGTCAACGCGTTCTGGTCGTATATCTGCCCACTGTTTGGCGCCTTTGTGGCCGATCAATACCTGGGTCGCTTCAGAACCATCATGTGGTCGATCGTGATTGCTCTGGTCGGGCACACCGTTCTCATCATCTCCGCCATCCCGCCGGTTATTGACAACCCCAACGGGTCCATTGCGTGCTTCGCCGTCGGCATTGTCATCATGGGTATGGGAACTGGTGGTTTCAAGTAGGTACTGTCCACCGTCGACGCGCGCCAGGCTGACAGTCGACAGATCGAACATCTCGCCGCTCATCTCGGAGCAATATCGAGAGGATCGCCCGTACATCAAGACCCTCAAAGACGGCGAGCGCGTCATCGTCGACCCCGCGGCCACGATTGCCCGAATCTACATGTATTTCTATATGATGATCAACATCGGCGCCCTCACTGGACAGATCAGCATGGTCTATGCCGAGAGATATGTTGGCTTCTACATGTCCTTTCTTCTGCCGACCATCATGTTCCTCATCTCCCCGTTGGTCCTGTTCGCCTGCCGCAAGCGCTACTACCGCGTTCCGCCGACTGGATCGGTGTATACGCAGGCGTACCGGCTGTGGAAGTTGGCGATGCGCGGACGGTGGTCGTTCAACCCGGTGAAGCTGTATGTTGGACCGTCGCACTCATTTTGGCTGCCTGCTAATCGGCTTCAGACACAAAGGAACCACGTCGGCGGACGATTTCTGGCAACGGGTTAAGCCGACTGCGCTGGGCAGCGACAAGCCGCAGTGGATGAACTTCGATGACGCATGGGTGGACGAAGTGGCTCGCGGCGTGAAAGCGTGCAAGGTGTTCCTGTGGTATCCGCTTTACTGTGAGACGATCCTAGTCAGCGGGGTTAAACAGCAGCTAATATCGAGCAGGGCTTGCGTACAACCAAATGATCAACAACCTGACGTCGCAGGCGGCGACAATGGACCTCGACGGGGTGCCAAACGACATCCTCACCAACTTCAACCCGCTGGCCCTGATCATCTTCATCCCCATCTTCGACCGATTCGTGTATCCGCTCATCCGTCGCATGGGCATCCGAGTCACCCCGCTGCGGCGTATCACGGCCGGGTTCTGGCTGGCGGCGTGTTCGATGATCACGGCGGCGGTCACGCAGTACTACATCTACAAGACCAACCCGTGCGGCAAACAGGCCAACTACTGCCTGGATGCGAAGAACAAGCACAGCCCGATTTCGGTGTGGGTGCAGGTGCTGACATACATCCTGGGCGGTATCTCTGAGATTCTGGCTTCGATCACGTCGCTGGAGTTTGCATACACCAAGGCGCCGAAGAACATGCGGTCCCTAATCCAGGCGGTCGCGCTGTTCATGAACGCGTTCTCGGCGGCCATCGGGCAGGCGTTTGTCGGGCTGTCGTCGGATCCGTTGCTGACGTGGAACTACACGACGGTGGCGCTGCTGGCGTTCCTGGGCGGGTGTGGGTTCTGGGCGACAACTGGCAGCTGGACGGCAAGGAGGACGAGATGAACTACCTGCCGGAGAGCGAGTTTGTGGGCGACCAGAGGGCAAACGATGAGGAGAAGTAGTTGCAGGTGGGTAAAGGCACTTAGTTACGAATTGACGGAGTTCAGAGCCAGATTCAAATGCATTCGTACAGGAACAGATCGAAGAACAGCAGTAGACGGGATATATATCTACATTCTATCGATACCCTAGCCCAACTAACTCCTCGTAAATCATAACCAGTGAATAAACAACAAAACAACAAGATTACTGCAACTTGGCGCGCAGCCTCAGACTGGGCCCCTTGACCAGCTCCAACTCCTCGTCCAGCTTCCCATACTGCGAGAACACATAATCCGACAGATAGTTGTCGCGCGGCCGCCAGGGCCCGCGGTCCGCCGCCTTGGGCAGGCTCTTCTCGGCCATCGACACATACGTCGAGTTGAGGTTGAGCAGGCGGCGCTGGTGCAGGCGCGACGCATCCGCGACCCTGGGCGTCGCCGCGACGACCTTCCTGCTCTCGAGGTTCTTGAGCAGACGCGTGACGAACAGCGCCGTGGCGTCCGCGCCCAGGGTCCACGAGGCGTTCGTATAGCCGATGACAAACGACGCGTTGGGCACGTCCTGCAGCATCACCCCGTTCCACAGATACTTGTCGCCGATGTCGACCTTGCGCCCGTCGACGCTGATGGCCGCCCCGCCGGCTATCTGCAGCCTCAGCCCCGTCGCCGTCACGATGATATCCGCGTCCAGCGCGTCGCCAGACCCCAACCGCAGCCCGGACTCCGTCACGCGCTCGATCGTGTCGGTCTTGACGTCGGCGCGCCCGCTGTGCAGGCTCTTGAAGAAGTCGCCGTCCGGACACACGCATAGCCGCTGGTCCCACGGGTTATACCGCGGGCGGAAGTGCGGGTCGTGCGGGATGTGGCCGGGGAGCTGCTGCGACACCGACAGCCGCAGCAGCATGCGCGCCAGCCACGGGAACCGCTGGCAGAACAGGAAAAACAGCCGCGAGGTCAGGATCCAGCTGATGCGCTGCCACTTGGCGAACCACGACGCTGGCAGCACCCAGCTCAGCGGGTTCATGCTGCGGTTCGGCAGCGACAGGATGTACGTCGGGCTGCGCTGCAGCATCGTCGTCCGTGACGCCCGCTCCGCCATCTTGGGTAGCAGCGTCACCGCCGTCGCCCCGCTGCCGATGATCACGACGCGTTTGTCGGAGTAGTCCAGGTCCTCCGGCCAGAACTGCGGGTGGATCGTCTGGCCCTGGAAGCTGTCCAGCCCGGGGATGTTCGTCTGCAGGGGCGTCTGGTAGTCATAGTAGCCCGTGCCGAAGATGATGAAGCGCGCGGTGTACGTCTTCTGCTCTTCCTCCTCCTCGCCGTCTCGGTCGTGGTTGACCGTGAGCGACCAGGTGCTGTCAGCGGAGGACCAGTCGGCGGCGGCGAGCTTGTGGCGGAAGAGAATATGCGAGTCGATGCCATGCTGGCGCGCGGTGTCGCGCATGTACCGCGAGATGGAGCCGCCCTCTGCGATCGGGTTGTCCGACTTCCACGGCTGCCACGAGAAGCCAAAGGTGAACAAGTCCGAGTCCGACCGGATGCCGGGATAGCGGAACAGATCCCAGGTGCCGCCGATGGCGTCGCGCGCCTCCAGCACGGCGTACGAGTAGCCCGGCATCTCGCTCTGCACGCGGTAGGCGGCATTGATGCCGGAGATGCCGGCGCCGACGATGACGACGTCGAAGCGGCGTTCGGAGTGGATCGAGGGGTGGCCGTTCATGGTGGAGGGAGGTATAGGGGATTGAGGATGGGGACGAGAGTGCAGATGTGCAGCGTGATGAAATTATATCAGGACGACAGGCACAGAGCTTCACATGCCTCGGTCTGGGGCGATCAACAGGGCAGATGTGGTTCCCTGGAATAGGACCAGGGAATGGCCCAGGGAATGGCCCAGGGCTATCCACTCAACAGTTTTAGTGGCGATGGCCCGTGGGATGTGGCGGCGGGATAGCACGAGACATCATCATGGCCGACTGCAGTCTGCAATGGTATATGGTCTGACAGACACTCTCTGATGCTGCAATGCTGCTACTAGAACAGTCTATGTCTCTTGCGACCGGGCATTATTTTCCATCACAGAACCGAGGATACTTCAATCCACCTCGGCTGCCCCGATCCACGGTCTTCTTGTCATGGCTTAAGCGTCTGGGGCTTTCCCAGTTGGGCATGCGTTGCGAGATCGACGTGGAGTAGAAAGCAGATGTCTTCTGTCTGTATCTCTCTCTGTCTCTGTCTGTCTGTCTGTCTCTTTCCACTCTGTCTGCCTACGATGGCCCTCTCCAAGCCCGCCGCCGCCCTGACGCTCTCCCTCAAAGACAAACTCGACTTCATTCCCGCCCTGGCCTCCATCTGCCTGGCTGCTTTCTACTCCATCCTGACCGGTCTGCGGCGCGGAGAACGCCAGGCGCAGTCGTTCTTCCTGCACATCGGCTATGCCATCTTCCGCAAGGCCACGGTGCGCTTGAGCCCGTTGCAGATGCAGTACGTCGCACAACCTACTCTTTGTTCCTGGAAATCCCTGACAGCGCAGATATGTCATGCCGCCGACCAATAAGATCTACGACATGTTCGTCAAGAAGGCGCGCGTGCTGCCGCAGACCGTGGATCTGGGGCACGGCGCGCAGGGGCACTGGGTCGGCGACAGCAACGCGGACAACGTGCTGGTGTGGTATCACGGTAGCCCTCCCCCTTCCATGGCATCATTTTATTTTCATACAGCCCAACTGACTACTCAGGCGGCGGCTTCTCGCTCCCCGCAAACCTCGGCTACTTCAACTTCTTCGCGCGCATCATCGACGACATGCACCGCGCCGGCAAGAGCATCGCCGTCTTCAGCCTGACCTACACCCTCGCTCCGCACGCCACCTATCCGACCCAGCTGCGCCAGTCCGTCGAGTGCCTGCGCCACGTCCTCGATAAGACACACCACACCCCGTCGTCCGTCTACATCGGCGGCGACTCCGCGGGCGGGAACCTGGTCGGCGGCGTGCTGTCGCACATCGCGCACCCGCACCCGCAAATCGCCCCGCTCCCTCTCGCCGAAGACCTCGCCGGCGCCATCATGATCGCCCCGTGGACCAATCTCGATACTGAGTTTGTCGACCACGACATCTACGCCGGCGGCGACCTGATCACCCACGGCGTGGCCAAGCCGTGGGCCGGCGCGTATCTGGGCGGCGCGAAGAGAGACTACTACACCGATCTCTCGCTGGCCCCGTCCGACTGGTACAACGATTTCAGGGTCGGGTCGGTCCTCGTCCTTGCTGGTGGGAATGAGATCCTCCTCCCGATTATCCAGGATCTGATGGCCAAGTTCCAGGCGGGGTTCTCGCCGGTCGAGTTTTTTGTGGGGAGGAGGGAGTGCCATGTCGCGCCGATTTATAATCTGTATCTGGGGGATCAGTCGGAGACGCAGCAGGGGAAGAAGTTGAAGGAGTGGTTGAGGGAGTCTTTGTAATTACAGCCATATAGGGTTTTGTATATACTGTCTGTACTACTGTGTATACTCTGCGTAATTATACTACTGTCTATACTCTGTGTATACTTCATAATGTAACATGAATTCAATCAGCTATCATACTACGAGCACTGCTGTTCGCGCATCTTTCTCAGCGGCGCAGACCCAATCCCCCTGGCCATCTCCTGCAGCCACCGCGGGAACGCGCGCAGCAGCCGGTAGAAGGACAGGTTGGCCGGCAGGATGACCTGGCCGCTGCTCTGGGCCAGGATCTGCCTGACGACGGCGCGCGACACGGTCTCGGTGGTCATGACGGGCTGGTTGAATTTGTTGTCGACCAGCATCTGGATCATCTGCGTCTGCACCCACATGGGATGGATGATACTGAGTCGTCGTCAGCTCGCGTCCCTCTCTCAACATCATGGTAATATAGAACAGATGTGACTCACCTAGTGCGCACCTTGGGCGCATTATGCCAATACCGCAGCTCCTGCGTCAGCGACTCATGGAACGCCATCGCACTCGCTTTGGTGCCCGAGTAGTCCGCCATCTCGCCCAGCGCCGCGAAGCTCGCCATGCTGGCCACCGTCACCACATGCCCGTGGTTGTTCTTCACCATCGCCGGCAGGAACTCCTTGACCGTCCAAAAATGCGCCAGCGTGTTCACCTCGAACGTCGCTCGGATGCTCTCCTCCGGCTCCTCGACTATCGTCCCGTCGAAGGCTACCCCGGCGTTGTTGATCAGCACCGTCGGGTCGCCGTGGTTCGCGCGGATCTGGTCGCCGACTTCTTTGATGTTTGCGGTGGAGGTGATGTCTGATTTGTAGAAGGAAACGTTGGAGGCTGGATATCATTAGCACTGACAACATCGCCAACACACACACAAACAGTTTGACGGCACTCACGCAGCTTAAACTTAGGCTCCACCACATCCAAAAGCACAACCCTCACCCCCATCCTCGCCAAATCCTCCATAATCTGCCTCCCGATGCCGCCGCACCCCCCCGTGATAAGCACCAGCTCGCGCTCCGTCCTCCACGGCTTCGCGCTCTGCCAGTTGTCCGCCGCCCACCGGCCCAGACACTGGTTCGCGGCGCGCACCGCGCTCAGGGCTAGCACGAGCGCTGCGGCTTTCTGCGCCAGGGGCGCGCGCACGACGCCCTGCGCCGGCTCGGGGAGGCGCGCGACGGAGGATTGCACGAATTGGCGGACTAGGTTGACGGTGTTGTCGAGTTGGGACATGTTGGCCAGCGGTAGTGAGGGTGATAGTATAAACAAAGTGAGCAGAAGGGAAAGGACGACGACCAGTGTACACAGCTCAAATAGCAGAAGATAGCACTCAGACTCGGGTGCACAGGCACAGCGCCGATCGTACAAACCCCCACTGCGGAACCGAGGTTCACATGGAGACGTGGAGGGTTTTTGCAACTTTGGTTGATTAGCCAGCTCGTACCAGATACCTTTTTTGCGGTACCATGTGCGAGTGCGAGTGTCTGGTCTGGAAAGGAAATGGTTGCGAATGGGGCTGGCTGGTACTGTTAGCGTGAATGTACCCTGCAGCCGATGGCCATGTCGATCGGGGCTAGAGCAGATTAATCAGGGATTCCCTGTTCGTGCAGCTCAACGTTCACATGGTGTTGTGGGGTTTGGGGTCTGGAGAGATAGACTGACTGAATGGAAGAGGAGAAGAAGAGAAATAGGCTGGATACTTCGCGTAGATGAAGGAGGAGGTTAGGGCATGGCTGTCACCTGACGCTATACTCTGCTGTATTCTCAGTCTGTACTCCATTACTCCATTACTCCAGGTATTCCAGGTATTCCAGGTATTCCAGATATTCCAGATATTCCATACTATACTCAATTCTGATCTATTGACGTGACCATCATGCCTACCTATATCCCAACAATTCAACTTCCCCAGGTTCTCCACTGCATATGAATCCTCCTGACCGAGGCAGATCGCTAGTGTGGAGGAGACATTAAGTCATTAACATTAACATCCTTCTTCAAAAAAGCCCGTCTGCAAACTCAGATCGCAACCCAGTGTAATAACCTGTATCGCAACATGGGCGCCGACAGTCTGTTTGCAATCGTCGGCCTCAGCATCGTCGAGGGCTACCTGCTGCAGCGCACCCTGTTCCTCGACCATGCCTTCCGCACCGTGTGCCTGGGCGCGTTCGCTGCCAACCTGGCCGTCAAGGTGTTCTGGGACATGGCCGTGTACCCCTTCTTCGTCAACCCGCTGCGCCATCTCCCGCAGGTGCCGGGGTATCTGAACAACGCCAAAATCATCTTCGACGAGCCGCGCGGCCGCCGCCCGCTGCACTGGATGAAGACCATCCCCAACGACGGCCTCATCCACTTCCGCGACGCCGTCTGCCGCAGCTACCTGCTGGCCTCCAACCACCAGGCCCTGCTGGATGTCATGAGCACAAACACCTACGACTTCGAGAAGCCCTGGCGCTTCCGCGACTTTCTGGCTCGCATCATCGGCTTCGGCCTCATCCTGTCCGAGGGCGGTGCCCACAAGAAGCAGCGGAGGGCCCTCAACCCGGCCTTCAACATCAAGAACATCCGCGCCCTGTACTCCCTCATGTGGGAGAAGACCGGGCTCCTCCTGGACGAGATAGAGAACGAGATGAAGCAGTATCCCGTCGAGGGAACGAACCCGGAAGACGGCACGGGCAAGATCGAGATGAGTGTGTGGGCCAGGTGAGTCTGCCCATGAAGAGTTACATACAGTATATCTCTGTCTGGAATGTTTATGCTTACACCGACTGACTCCAGCCGCCTCACCCTCGACATTATCGGCCCAGCTGCCATGGGCCGCGACTTCCGCTCCCTGCACAACCCCGAGAATAAGGTCGCCGACAGCTTCCTGGCCATCCTCGAGCCGACCAAGGAGAAGATCGCCTTCCTGGCCCTCAACTTCATCCTGCCCCAGTGGATCGCCCAGAGGATCCCCTGGAGACTGAACAAGGTCGTCGCCGATGAGACCGGCTTCCTGCGCAACATGTGCGCCGACATCGTCCACGAGAAGAAGGCCGCCATCACCGCGTCGGGGGCGACTGCTAAGGAGCTCGAGGCCGATATCCTCGGCACCATGATGGTCGGCGGCGACTTCTCGGACAGCGAGCTGGTCGACCAGATGCTGACCTTCCTTGCTGCCGGTGTAAAGTCGATCCCCGAATCCCTGGCACAGCAACCACGCTAACTATTACTACTACTCCAGCACGAAACCACCGCGAGCGCCCTCACCTGGACCTGCTACCTCCTCTGCCAGCACCCAGACATCCAGGAGCGTCTCCGCGCCGAGATCCGCGACCGCATCCCCTCCGGCAACACCCCCATAACCTGGAGCGACCTGGAGTCCATGCCGCTGCTCAACGGCGTCTGCCAGGAAGTCCTGCGCCTGTACCCGACGGTCCCGGCGACTATCCGCGAGTCCATCCGCGACACGACCATCGCCGGCAAGCACGTCCCGCAGGGCACACGTGTCATCCTCTGCCCGTATGCCATCAACCGCAGTCCTGAGTTCTGGGGCGCGTCGGGCGACGATTTCACGCCTGAGCGATGGATTGATACCGATAAGACGGGCAAACCGACTGTTAATAATACTGGCGGCGCGGCTACCAACTTCGCCCAGATCACCTTCCTGCATGGCCAGCGCTCGTGCATCGGGAAGGACTTTGCGCGCGCGGAACTGCGGTGCGCCGTCGCCGGCGTGGTTGGGAGGTTCGCCTTCCAGATGCAGGATCCAAAGCAGGAGATTCATATTGCCGGCGCGGTCACGACGAAGCCGGTCGAGGGGATGCATTTGAAGATGACGCGGGTTGGCGAGTGGTAGATTGAGGAAGAGAGAGTGGTTTGGGTTACGATGGTTTTATGTTTATGATAATGCACTGTTTGGTAATGAATTGTATAGTGACTTGGTAGTACTACAGATTTCCTGTTTTCAGGTACTCTTGGTAGCAGGGGCCGGCCTTGGCCATAGTCAACAATACCTGGTTCGCATCTTGCGAAACGATGCATCGGCTTCATCTGTTAACCATGATGATGCTGTATGTTCCTCCTAAAGGGGAAATATTAGCACACACTCATCCATTCTTCCACCGTCAGTCCACCAGAATAATCAACGGAAGAATTGACTACGGTCGTGCCGTTTTGCAGTCCCAGATAGAAATCGGGATGATCCTGCCGACTCATCCAGTTAACGGTGGCCGAGGATGTTGCTGCGGACATGCGGCAGCTGGCGAGTGCCTATTGATTCCATTCGACGAGCCATTGAAGACGGGCTTCGAGGATTCTCGTCGGCATTATGACGGCAGTCAAGTCACTTTGCAAAGGATCTATCTTCGCCAATCGTTCGCAGCGCATCGATAGGAAATCAATAATGGCCGTGCCGTCCTGTGTTGGATTCAGGGTGAATCCAAAGAGCTGAGATTTCGATAAGGAAATCGGGAATCTGGATCGGGGAACACTGTCTATGATTAACATATTAGTATGTTATTGGATCTTAGGCTCAGTTAGTACTTACCTCCCTACTGGCACGAAGCCAGCTATCTGGCAAAGATGGATCTTCTGGATCCTTGTGCGCCACAATAAACACCGTAGGAACCGGCTCGTCCTCAGGTTGATATTTCGAGAGCCGTAAGCACGGTATAATCATTTTGGTCCACTTCAAGGCAATCATGGCCCATAGTTTGGTATCTCTGTATTCGGGAATGGCTCGTGGACTACCCGCAGTCATCAGAACGTAACTAACAAGGCCAGGTGAGATAGAACGACGGCAGGAAAAGTAGACTGGGAAGTTGGGGGATGAGGAAGGAGAGGGAGACACAAGAAGAACACAAGAAGTAGACCTTGGGTTCTCCGGACCGATATAGCATTCACTGCTCTGATATTGATATGGTTCAGGCCATCGAGCACGAGCTAATAATCAGGCCACAGTAGAGACCTGCTACGTTTAGGCTATAGTACTTAAGATGCCCCGCTAGGAGCCGCAGCTATCATATGGAGCCACCACAGTGCCAGCTTCACAGTGAGCACGCCTTTTCCAGCATTGGCTCATGGAATGCTTCTATATTCTATGGCCTTGAAGTCCACGCTGCGGCGTTCGTTATCCTCATAGCTCTTTGGTCGGCTAACCACCGGTATGCTTGAAGACGTCATGGACCAGTCCCGGGTATGAGCTGATTCCCTGTCGATTGACATATGTGTGTCCGTCAATGCAGTGGATACCACGCGCTGATGACCTTGCTGTCGATACTCCAACTGAGGTGGGCCAGGTTCAGGACGGGTCGATGCCAATCCAGGTTCGATTTCTTGCCTTGTGACACGAAACACGACAAGCTCCTCTTGGGTAATCAGATATCTGTACCTAATGTTCCATGACTCACCGCAGTAATTTTGTTGTTGCTGGATAGGATGCATGAAGGCTTTTCCGTCACTGAGGGCGCGAGTCAAATTCCATTTCGTGGACTCTGCAATAGGGCGAAGGCTCGACATTCATTGGAAAACGGGGATTTGTAGATTCGAAGCTTTTCTGCGAGGTGGACGTCGCTTTGCCATCTCCATTCTTTGAACTAAGTCACATTTGCCGAGTCAGTAATACGCATGATGGGAGGACTGTTCCTAAGGAGACATTTATGATGATGCACAGCTTAGTAATGATGAACTACATAGCGACTAATTATGCCGTCTTAAAAGGAAATACCATCAATCAACTTCTTCCACCATTCTCTTCCATCATGTCTGCCAGAATAGTCAACGGCAAAAAAACCTTCATCCCAATCGGTACCAGCCACAGCCCATCCCCAAACCCTACTAACCGCCTCAGAAAACAACCCCGAGGTCCTCTCCCATCTCGCCCAGAACCTCGGCGCCAGCTCTAGCCTCCGATTCTACGACATCGTCGACCTGAGCGATGACTTCCTCTCGTCCATCCCGCGCCCAGCGCACTCGCTGATCTTCCTCTGCTCGGCAGCTCTGTTCCACCGGGCGCGCGACGAGGAAGAATCGTCCATGTCGGAGTACACCGGATGCGGCGCCCAGGAGCCCGTGCTGTGGTTCAGGCAGACCATCGGCCATGCCTGCGGGCTGATGGCGCTGCTGCACTGCCTTGCGAACGGCGAGGGGAGGAAGTCCGTCCCTCCTGGCTCGGAGTTGGACACGCTATTCCAAAACGCGGTGTCCTTGCCTCCGTCCCCAAGGGCAGGCTTACTCTACGACTCGCAGTTCATCGAGAGGGCCCATATGGCTGCAGCTGTTGAGGGGAGTTCTGTCGTGCCCAGCTCGACTGATCCTGTCGGGTTCCACTATATCGCATTTGTGAAGGACGAGCGGCGGCATCTGTGGGAGTTGAACGGGAGTATGAAGGGCCCGGTGGATCGCGGGGTTCTGGGAGAGGAGGACCTGCTGAGTCGGAAGGCGCTGGATATGAGTATAGGGCCTTTTCTGGCGGCGGGCGAGGATATTGGAGCGAGTATTGTTGCGCTGGCTGGTTGATTTGGATATCCCCAAGGCAACCATACGGAGTAGAGTGACATCCTCCTCCGCCCCGATCAGCTGGGACACGCCGGTATCCTATCCTCGTTGATCAGGGACGAATTCGTGCTGGCAGACGACCATGCCACGGCGCACACTACTCTGGAAGACGCCCTATCCCATCGCACTGGGCTGTCCGGCCATTTCGGCGCCATGCGTTGGGCCCATCCGACTGAATCCCTGCGCGATGCCGTCCGCAAACACAGACATCTTCCGCTGGCATACCGCCGCGTTCGACCTGGATCTACTGTAACCATATGTATATGGCTGTCTCGCACGCGCTGGAGCAGCGAACCGGCGTCGACCTGGTCCTTCAGCGGCGCGTATGGGCTCCGCTCTGGTTCGAAAAGGCCTCCTAGCATTACATGCTCAATTATGACTTAACCAGACGAGCTAAAGGCAGTACCGAACAGACCAGAGAATACATGGCATCCTGCACATCACTAACGCCATCCACTCCCTCTCCACTGCAGAACCATCGTCGGAAGAACACTGGCAGCCACCATCAAACCCACCGCGATGCCCGCGCCGCCGCCCCAGCCGACATTCTCGAACATCTGGGGGAACCTGGGGAGTCAGCATGTCTCAACGCAGGACCATGGGAAGCCAACACACCAAAATGGCCCAATAAATCCCCACACCTGTCTGACAAGGGTGATAAAAACTCCAACGCTGGCCGCTTCCGTGCGGTAGCAATCAACCGCATACGTGATGTTCACCGTCGTCACGATCTGGTTCCCTGCCGCCGCAATCGCCGCCCCAACAACCGGCGTGACATTCCAGTTTCCCTCCGCCGCGTGCCCAATCTGCACCGCAAACACAACCACCCCGCAGATCGTCAGCGCATGTCCAATGTAGGCGAGCCAGAGCCGGAACTCGGGCGCGGGCGCTTCGCCGCTCTGTCGCTCGCGTCGCTGCCGCATCCACCGATCCGACATGAATCCGCCGACCTGCTCGCCCAGAACGGACCCGATAATCACCCCCAGAAACTGCAGCCCGACTTCCTGCGTGTTCAGCCCGAATTTCTCCGGGTACACCTGCGGGATCTCGATCGTGGTCATCGCGCTGCCCCAAAGGAAGATCATGGCGTAGGCGCCGGCGGGCACGGAGACGCAGGGGCGTAGCGCGAAGGTTAGGGGCTTGAGAAAGTCCATGAGTGTTATGGGGGTTTTGTCGATGCGGCGGAAGGAGAAGAGTCCCTGTTTCAGCTGCGAGCCTTGGACTGCTGGCTTGTTGGCGTCGCGGAGGTAGAGCGTCTCGTGGCCCAGGAAGCTGTATAGAAGCAGCTGGACCGCGTTTGTCTAGCTTCAATGTCAGCCCACACCATCAACAGCAGGATATACACCCACAATAGCCAGGATCCAATAAATCCAGCGATATCCCACGCGCAGCGCAACAAATCCAAAAATAAACGGCGCCCCAGGAATCCCCAACGTCACCATCAACGCCCAAACCCCCATGCACCTCGCCCGATCCCTCTTGAAGAACGACTCCGCCACAACCGCGCTCCCCATCGCCCCCGCGGGACTGATGAAGAACGCCGTGATCGCCCGACACAACCCCATCGTCCCGTACGACGCGCTCTTCGCGCACCCAACGTTCCCGACTACGCTGCCCACCAGCGAGACCAGGAACACCGGCCGCCGCCCGAAGCTGTTGCCCAGCGGCCGCCAGAACAGCGGCGCACCGCCCAGGACGGCGATAGCTAGCGAGGTCAGGTAGCTGGCGCGCTGCACTGAGACGGTCAGGTCTTGGGCGATCTCGACGAAGGCGGATTGGATCGCGGATGCGGTGAATGTGCCCATCAGCGCGTGGAAGGCAACCAGGGCTAGGTTAGTTGTTTTCTGCGGCTGAGGTTAGCCGTCTGGTTCATTGGACTGACTGCCAGGAGTTGTGGCTAGGTACTGTACCTTCACGTAGGCCAGTTGTACGGGTCTGCATCGCTCATGTCTGGGATTGGATCCAGTTCTGCTGTTCCATGGCGCTGGATGAGGTATGCGCGGTGCTCGTCAGTGAGATGGCCGGTTTGGTCTGGAGCTGAAGGCGCGGGGCGGTTCTCCAGGTCATGGCTCGCGCCGGACGGAGGGTCTGCAGCGGCGATGCCTTCGATATGGTGGTTTCCTGGCTTCCACATGGTGCACAGCAGTCAATTGAGAGTAGTGAAGCCAGTGGATGCAGGCTGCCTGCCTACTTAACCACCGGCTGTCTGTCTATCATGCCCATACGCCGGTGGAGAGCATCTCCACGCTGTGTCAGTTAGGGTTAGATTGTCCTCCATACATTGGGCTAGACCGCCCGGCTGCACAAACATACTGAGTACGTATGTACTGGAGACAGCCTTTATCTTGTGGGGTGTGGGGTGTGGAGGAGTGGAAGCTGGGTTTCCGGGGCGAGGCTGGCTGGGATAAGAAAACTAGGGCTGGGTGTGATGAGCCGTCGTCGAATACAACTGACGCAGTGATAATCTCGCAGAATACCTTCAGAGTGAATGCGTTGCAGTGGACGTGGTTACACTATACAGCACCATGCATCCACCTACAGCCTCTTCGCCGCCAGCACCAGCGCAGTAAAACAACTGGCATTCCCCGACCACCACGCCGCAGACCGCACGAAACTCCCAGCCTCCGACTCGATCAGGATATACGCCACACCAAACGCGATCCGCGACAGGGTGAACCACGCCCCGATTCCGTTGATGGTTTCGCTCGGCACGCCTGCGTGCACCGCGAGGAGGACTAAGTAACCAGCAGCATTAGAAATCTCCACAGCGCACTAGCAGGTACTAGGTAGTAAGAAAGAAAAGGAAACGTACCACCCGCAACAAACAACGGAAACGCCTCGAGCGAGTTCGCATGCGCCGCCTCGTTCCGCTTGATCATGCCCAGCGCGCGCCGGCTGATCTTCCCCGACTGCACCGCCGCCTCGCCGTATTTGGTGACATCCTCGCGCGGCGCTGCGTTATGGTCGAGCCCGTGGATGCGCTTGGTGATTCTGGAGCTGAACACCTGGTAGGCGAGCGCCCAGTTGACCAGGATGTAGGCCGCGGCGTGGTTGGGAATCGGGCCGTCGGCGGAGGCGGCGCGGAAGCGAGGGTTGTGAGAATGGAGCTGTTTATTAGTTGGTTTGTGCTGTTAAATAAATATAGCAATATAGGAGACTTACGACATCGTGGTGGTTTGCAATGTGGTGGTGGATGCAAATAGACGGGCGCTGGGGATATTTAGCTGGAGCGTTGAGAGTGACACAATGCGTTGATGCCGAGGTCGGGCCAGAATGTGACGTTGGGGAAGCTGTCTGGCCCTTTCATTGGCCTTTCTTTGATCTGTTGTGGACAGGGATATGGTACGACGATGCCCTAAACTGCCTCTAGTTGCCCGATCCGGTAAAGAACCCGCTCTCCCACAGCTCGGGCATCCCGTAGTCGTAGATGTCCATGAGGTTGCCAAAATCCAATGGCTGCATCGTCAGTAAATCGTGGATATTCTGGCATGCAGCACTTACCGAGATGCCTATGAGATCGGGAGCCCAAGGTGTAGGGCCAACTGCAGCGCCGGCGCCGGGATCTACTGGCCCTGTTGCTAGATGGCTCACCTGAGATCGATCCTGTGTCTCCGTCGACATGCCCATTAACTCCTTGCACTTCCGAACAGCCGTCAACGACGCCTCCTCGACCCTTCGCAGTGGATCATCCCCGGTGAGCCGCGCCCTCACCGACGCCAGCGCCATCGTCAAGAAGATGAACGCCCTGCTGCCTTTTCCCTCCGGCCCGACGAGGCCCTCGAACACGTCAATCGTGCGCTCGACAGCCTGCAGCATGACCGACCGCTGGGAGCGGACCAAGTCGGCCAACGATCCCGCAGGAGACAGCGCTGACCGTTCCAGCTCCTCGGCCTGCAGCGACATCTCCACGCATAGCGTGGTTGCCGCGCGGAAAAACTCGTTGCGGAGCATCTCACCTCCTAGGTCGCCGAGGCACGGCGTCTTCGGTCTGCCGGGATCGCGAGGTTTTATCTGCGAAAGCATCTCCATGGACGACTCCACGCAGACCTTGCGCGAGTATGAGAACTTCGGCGAGCACAGCGCGTTGATGAAGAATGGATGGTGCAGCACGAGCTGGTATTTGCGCAGTAGGAAGATAAGAGAGGACTCTGCAAATGCGGTCTCTGTAGTTCCAGCCGTCGGGCCGCTGCGAAACACGGATAGCACTTCGTTCATGGACTGGGCCAGCTCTTCGTTTAACCGTAGAGCCTCGTCGTATGTCAGCCCGAATTTCAGGCCGCAGAACAGTTTGACGATGCGGGATCGGACTGGCAGCGATCGAGCGAGCAGAACCTGAGGGCTACTCCGGGCAAGAGGCTGCGACATCGGATCGTCCACCATGTCTTCTGATAGATCCTTGTCGTCCCAGTCCGACGGGTGTCCGCAGTCACATTCGTCCAGGTCGATAGTCGGCGGCATCCCCCCGTCCAGCGAAGACTGCAATTCTAGTTCACAGATCGTAGCCCATAGTCTGCGACGCATCTCGGCCCAAAACCTGGACACGTTTGGAACATCGCGATGCAGGCCCATCGCTAAGGCCGCGCGCACCAACGACCCGGTAGAAATCCAAACAACATCGCCTTCTGCGCCGTTGGCCTGGCACGCGATCGTCAAGAGACACTGGACCTGGAGCATATTGAAATCGATGCTTGGACTCACAAACACAGAAGCAATCCACGACTGCACGCCCATGATCCACTCGCCGGCCGCTTTTTGGACAGAATCCTTGCCGTTGATCTTCGTTGTCTGGTCGTAGAAGCAGCTCCCCGCGGCCATCATGGCTAGGAGCTTTGCGAGAAACACCGTGTCCACGCTCTGCGCGCCTGACCACCAGGCCTCGTACTCCCTGAGGAAAGTCGGCACATGCAGAATGCGGTGCGTAGTCTCAAACGTGCCGAGATACAACCAGACCAAATCATCAACCACCCCGCGTGGCGGCATCATCTCCTCCAGCCTAAACGCCTGCTCCTGGTACGCGCGCTGGTGGTTCTGTCTCTGCTGCGACCACATCTCAGCCTTGAACTGCTTGACAGCCCGCGTACACGAGTCCTTCGTTTCGTCCCGGTGGACTCTCTCCAAAACCACCCCGATATCGCGGAACTAGTAGCCTGAGTCAGCCTCTAGCACGCTGTGGATAGGGAAGTCGCTGGTCAGTCTCCTTACGAAGGATATCAACAGCGTCCAGTGACACCGGCCAACGTATCTCGTCCTACTATTTCGACCCCGGAAGTACTTCTCCGGCGCAGCGTCGATATTTTGTCGCACAAGCTCATCTTCCGGCGCCAGTCGCGACCCCCCGCCGCCGCCGTCAGTGGCATGCGTCTCTGGCGTCGGGATCGCCACGGGCCCCGGAAGCGAGAGAGCATTCTCCAAATACTGAACACGGCCACGAAGTTCATTCACTTCGCGAGACTGGCCAGAATGCGGATGTCCCGAATCCGCCGCGTCATGCGACGACAGCTTCCGCTTGGAATCAAACACATGAAGCCCGCCACCGGCGACTGGCTCCGACGCCCTCGGCTGCGGCGTCATGGATCTGGGACTCGGTGTCAACCCCCGCTGGCTCGAGCCTGCGTATGTGCAGGACTCAACAGTCTTCGATCTGGTGCACTGCGCGCACGGCCATGAGCGGTCACATTTGAGCTTCCGCCGCCGGCACGGGATGCAGGACAGCGGTGGGCGTCGTCGCCGCCTGGGTGGGCTCTGGTCCCTGTTTCGATGGTGTGATGCTGTTTCTGGATCCATATTCCGTGGTGATTAGTTCTATTGCAGGTATAGTCATTGAGTTGTAGGATCAGTAGTAGTGCATGCTGGTGAAGATTCGGAGAGGCGGTCGGACTTTTTGTCGGAGTTGCCGCATTGGGAATTGCCGAGGTATCACGTAGACTACGACTACAGAGCTGTACTTGTACATGGCGAGGTAGATGGCGAAGTAGATGGGATACCATTCATGGAGTGGCCTTATATCAACAATCTACCCCTTCCGCCAAAACGGCTTCATAACAGACCGCAAGTACACAAGCAGGTAAACCATCAGATAGTTCGAAATCACAAACCCCACGAAGATACCGAAATACGGCCAGATCTTGGACGAGTCCAGCTGTAGCTCTTCCAGATACTGGGCCTCGTTAGCAGCTTACCGGCACGCAGGCTGGAACCACTTACTTCATCCCCCCAGCTGTACTCGCAATACCCACACAGCCCATGGCTGTCCGGATTCGACAAATACCCAACTCCCTTCGACTCGAGCCACGCGCCCGCGTACTCGCCGCATGTCTGGTTGGGCGGGCTGCGGAATATCGCCAGCTCGCTTTCGTCGCAGCTCACTGGCATCCCTCGCAGGACGGACGTGAGAACACCTCCGATCCAGTAGGTGAACGGGGTGGCGTAGTACATGGTGTACTTCCAGACGGCCGGCATAGTACTGTGATGGCGGAGGATGCCGGTGAACAGCTCACACATAATGATGAAGAACGGCATAAGCGTCGCAGCCACGATTGAGTCGGCACTGAATCGGTCAGTCGGCCTGTCATACTTTGGGCGCCCTGGATACTTACCTCAGTGCTGCAATCCATTGGCCCCATGATGTGGCATAGAGGAAGAAGAGGAAGCACATCAGGAAATTATACCCCGCCGCGAACCCCAGCGGAAGCCCCACCAGGTAATAGTAAAGAACATAGAAGAGTATCGCGCTCACGATTGCGTACGGAATCTCCGACACAATCTGCGCTGTGCAGAATGCCACCCATCCGTACACTCCGCTTGGGCCTTCTCTTGCCTTCCAGAGGTCGCGATTCGTAATGAAGCGCATCGAAATGGCGTTGATAAACTCTGGCACGATCATGAGGACCAAGAAACACGAGAAAGCCTTGGACTGCATGTCTGTGGTGCTGTTTCCGATCTGCAGATACGTGAGGCCATTGGTCAATGCGTGGAGGACGGACGCATAAAGCCGCGAGTATGGGTATTCGGGGCTCCTCCAGAATTGTCGGGATGTTCGCTGGGTCAGAAGAATGATCTGCTTATGGAGTGGCGCCGACGAGTGTCCGCTGAGAGTCGATTCACCAGCCTTTTCCGGGTCTCGACAGCGAATATCGCATATTTCTCGCTTTGTGCTCTCGGCCTCTTCGGACTTGCTCCAGACATCAGCCCAGTCGACGCTGTGTTCAGCATCTTTCATCCCGCCAACGACGACTTCAATGAGGAAGTCCGCAGCATTCGACACATTCCCGGGCTTCTTGCCATATTTTGTGAAATATTCGAAAATCGAGCTGCCCGATTCGCCAACCTCACCGAAGTAATAGGTGCTTCCACCGGGACTAAGAGCCAGGACTCGATCAAACTACGACTGTCAGCAATCGCCAATTACCGGAGCTCGGATACTCACCTGTTCGAATTGTTGCTGATTAGCCTGATGGATCGTGCAGAGAATAGCAAGTCCCTGGTCAGCCAGACGCCTAAGCAATGCCACGATGCTCGATGCGCCTTGGCTGTCTAACCCACTGGTGGGCTCGTCGAGAAACAGGAGCAGCTTCGGTTTTGCGCACAATTCCACGCCGATCGTGACCCGCTTCTTCTTCTCAATATCCAGCGACCCAATAATAGCGTCTTGAAGGCCAACAAGCTCCAACGTATGCAACACAGTGTTGACGTAGGATATCTTTTCGCCTTCAGATATCTCGGACCCCTGCCGGAGAAGAGCGGAGAACTCAAACGCCTCACGCACGGTGCTGCTCTCATCGTGGATGTCCATCTGCTGGCAATAACCGATCTGGCGGTTGAACGACTGGTCTATTGAACGATTGTCGACAAACATTGTACCGGACAACGCCCCGGGGCCTTCCCTTTGTGTCAAGGCAGTCAAAAGCGTTGACTTCCCGGCGCCAGAGCTACCAACGAGAGCCGTGAGGGTCCCTGGCTTACAGTAACCGCAAACGCCGTTCAGCAATGTCCTTGTTTCCTTTCCGATTTGCACCGAAAGTTCAAGGTCATCCCAAGTGAAGGTAGAATTCGTCCCAGTAAGACCAGCAGTGGGTTCTTCCTCCAGGGGCCCAGAGGAAGCTGGTGCTTTTGGATCAACTTCGACAGGGCTGCTCTCCTCATCACGACTGTTCGCGCCCTTACTGGCCATAGCTTTCTGAGACTTCTTGTACTGGATGGGCCCGGCACTGTCCAATTCCCACTCGAGTACCTCGCTCAACCAGCAAGTCGCTGCGGTGTACACGACAGTGAATGCGATGAGAATCCCTAGGTTTCGCCAGACGTGGCTGTAGTAGAACCCGTATTTGGCGGCAAGATAGTCATCTCCATTGATCACAAGGCTGCCGACCTCGCCACCGGCGTATCCACAAGTCTGATACGTAACATCACCGTACTTGGGGCCCGATGGAATGATCGAGGCGGGATTGCAGGTGAAGTTGGTATTGTGAAACTCAGCTGCCATCATCGCTTCAAATGTATAAAGCGCCGGAGTGATGTACTAGAACATCAATTAGTTTCAACTTTAGTAATGCTTGACGGGTCATACTTACTGCAATCCATCCAACCCATGGAACGTCGTTCATCAACTTGTCCACCGAAAGGGTATAGCCGGCGAAGACAATACAGAACAACACAGAGATCCCGCAGTAGCGCAGCGCGACTTCAAAGTCTTTGGAGAACGCGGCGAATACCCGGAACTGGGCCGTCAGGCAAATCGTGCACATGTAGACAAACAAGACATCAATGAAGAATGCGCCGGCCTGTCAAGACATTAGCATCGTGTGCAGTTCAGCGAGGCAGCAGAAACTTACGCTAGGTCGAAGGCCCGACAAAAAGTAGACCACGATCAGATACAGGACCGTCACCAGGAATACCACCCCTACGTCCATGAAGACTCGGGCAAGGCAGACAGCGCTAGGGTGCGCGAAGGCAAACTTCTTCTGGCGATTAAGGATCTCGCGGCCCTGCATTGCTTCCTCCAGCTCGGACATCTGCAGCCAAGCAAGCAAAATGGCGGAGTAGAATAATAAGCCTCCTCGTGAGTACATCCCAGATGTGGTGTGAGGTTGGCCATAGAACATGGAACCGACCAGCAGCCCGTAAATCACCGAAGATACCATCTTGATAATCAACGGTCCCATGTGGCCTCTCAGCTGCCACAGCTGACGCTTCGAGCACAGCATAACCTGCCGGAATAGGGATATGGTGTAAGGAGATTTGGACGGTACAAAACGAGACTTGTCGGTCTGGAGGCTCTTCTTCAAATCCTCCAAGCTTCCACAGTCTGAGTTGGCCTCCGACATGGGGGGACCTTTCCCATACGAACGTGGATCCTCGTAATTCTGGACATCCGCTTCTATCCTCCGGTAGGCCGCGCTGTGCCGGAATGCCTCCTCGAGTTCAACCGGACCCTTTGGCGCGCGGTGCTCCCAACCCGGCCGGAATCTTCGCCTCTCGGGAACGGTAATGCTAGTGAGGAAATCCGAGGTGGTCTGCATCTCGGCGCACTCATAGCCCAGCTCTTCGAAATACTTCTTCGCTTCACGAGCTGGGCCCTGGAAAAGCATCCTACCCTCGTCGATGAGCAGGATCTTGTCAACAAGGTCATAAATGGAGTCGGACGCTTGGTACAGCGTCAGGAATGTCGCTTTGCCGCTTGTGTCAGTCATGATACGGAGGCTGCGAGCGTAGTCCAGGGCCGACGATGCGTCTAATCCTCTCGTCGAGTTATCGAAGCAGGTGACTGATGAATCCGTCGCAAGAGATTCAATAATGGAAATCCGTTTCTTTTCTCCTCCCGAAATTCCGCGAATGTACTGATCGCCTACTAACGTGTTCATCGTATGGCCCATGCCAAACACTTTCCCGTAGATGTCAAGGTACCTGGGGATTCTCTCCCGGTATTTCTTCGGGGTCTTGCACTGCAGAGCGAATTCGAGAGTCTGCCGAACCGTGAGTGTGGGAAAGTGCACGTCGTCTTCCGGGACGTAAGCCACATGGCCGCGGTAATGCTTCTGGACTTCCTCTGGACCCAGACCGGAGTAATCAACCGAGCCAGTCACTCCGAGGAACGATGAATGGTATCCGGCAATGGTGCGGAGGAAGGTCGAGCATCCGGCTCCGGGTCTTCCCAACACGCTGCAATATACTTGTCAGCGGGAGTCATCAACTTGGCAAGGAATACCTACAGCATGATTTCGCCGTTCCGGAGCACCCCAGAAAAGTCACGGATCAGGGGGCGGCCATCCTGCGGCTTCTTATCGGAAACCCAGGGTTTAATCGTCCACTCGTAAACATCTTGGAAGGTCAGGGTGCGCCACAGCGAAGTCCCCAGCGTTTTGATCTTTGTATGGCCCAGGCCCTCGCCCCATGTTGTCAGGGAGTTGAAGCAAACGCCCAGGTTGGATCGCTTCTTCCCAGCCTGATGTTCAGCCTCGAGGAACCTGCTAAACGAAGAATGCGGTTCCGGATACTGATGAGGGCCCGGTTGACCCTTCCCTGTCAGTGTCCGGTGGATGTCCGCGACGGCCTCTTCATCTTCTTGAGACAGGTGCACCTGGGGCGTTGGTTTTGGGTCGGCCGGTTTGGCTTCCTGTGTGGAAGCAAGCGTGTTGTGCAGGTGAGGGTGAAGATGGGCAGGCATCCTGCCAGTCACGACCTATGTCGCCTTCCTTATCGGGGGTTCAGAAGTGTCCTTCATCCACCGGTCAGAGAGCTCCAGCAGCTTTATACATGCTCCTTTGATTACCAGCCACCAGGTTGAAGCGTTATCAGCCAGATCAAAAAGGAAGCCAAGCTTCAGGCCATGAAAAAGAGTCATCGTCTAGGGTCCACGACAGATGGCCACTATGGTGGGGTTCCATGGCCCAGATTCGGTTCTCCCGCATTCTATTTTCCGAGTATAGCAACCCGGAAGAGACGAAAGACAACCGATCGGGGAGATGACGGGGGCCTTGAGCTCGGAATGGGCGTCCGATTAGAAAACGAAAAGTCATTGGGCGAGGGCTGGGGATCGAGAACGAAAAACCTGCAAAGTCCCCATAGCGTGTCGATGTCCGAAAAGGGAAGCCAAGAGGAGAGTGGCTAAGCCGGATGTGGTTAGCGCAATAATGTCTTGGCATTTGTCACGTGTTCCATCTGACAGTCTCCGGCCCGAGCTCCCTTCAGCCCTTCAGCCCTACTAGTATCGTCACTTTGACTGCCATGCCTCGCCATCAATCGCCAGCCGGATTCCCGTTCCATTGACGATGCTATCCAGTCGCCGACGCGCGTTGGCCAGTGCCGTCCAGAAACTCCCGTTGCCAAAGTAATCGGCTCCCCGATACCGATGCAGGCCGACCATCGCGTATGGCGCTAAGAGGTACGGCACAATGAGTACCTCGCGCAGTGAAGGAGTCTGAGTTGGACCATTTGAGACTAACGCGGTCATCATATCAAAAACGGGGTAGTCCGCTTGCTCGATGACAAGAACTTCTAGCGATTCAGGGAGCCGGCCAGCAGGCACCAGGTGAGCCTGTTCCACGTCGAGGCATCGGAGGTTGGAAAAATCGCGAAACGAGCCATACTTGGGGAAAACATTTGGACCGGTAATGGCTTCCCTCCACATCGGTCGGTACTCAACCTGAAGTTCCTCGAGGTTGTGTCTCTGAGGATAGAGCGCTGGCTGGATCTCCTGAGGTTGGACCGAATCCAGCTGTTTGTCCTCCATGACTGCATAGACGAAGCGTTTGAGACAAGCACAAGCTGCTACCAGCCTGGTCAAACACCGTGCATCAATGCAAGCGGGCGACAGTGTGATGGCGGATAGTTTTAGCGCACCAGGGGCTATCTCGGGCCACTCTGTCTGACTGCTTCCCCAGCAGTGTGCTACAGAAACTTCCCGCAATTGCGGCAGGCTCAACACTGGCAAAATGCTCTGCAGTTCAATTGGCTTCCTGTCGTAACAGTTGATGTCCAGCGATTTGAGATTGCCCAAGTATGGAAACCGAGCGCTCCCTCGAAGCATTGGTCTGCTCAGAACGAAAAACGAATGTAGCGTTTCCAGCCCAGCATTATGGACAATTCCCTCACATTAGTGGCTTGCGATATCAGCACTGCGATGAAAGGATCAAGGACACAGCCTGCTATCGCTGACAGCCATCGTGACCTGTTCTTCACCCCGAGTGTCTGGACCGCTTTGGTAAGACATCTGACTGTCTCTGCAGTGAGTGCATTCGGCCACTCCCGCATGGGCTCTGGTGTGCAGGCATGTTCCCTGATCACGAGTTTCTGGACCCATGGCGCTAGGTCCGGCCGAGCGATGATGGTTCTGGCGAAGGGAATCAGCGGCTCTAGCCGGCATTCATTGTCATGTTCCGTCTCTTCATCCCTGGGATTGCAGTGGACGCAGCGTGGTCCGGCGACAAACTGGCTGAAGAGAAGTGGCTGAACGGCAGCACACATCCTTCGAGACACCCTGCAGAGCGAGAGGAGCAGCTTCCTGTCGTCTACTGGATGGAAGCATGCGACGATGGCCAGGAGCAATTCTGTGGGTAAGTCGAGGAACTGTGCCATGATCGTTATGGCCCACTGGAGCTTTCCCCTGGTATGAGGGGAAATTAAGTAGGTTTTGGAACGTGGCGCTGGACCAGCAGCACGAGACCAGTTGCTCTTGGCTTCGTGTTAGTGTGTTGGTTGTGATCGGGATAGTCCCTCGAGCCCACGTACTCCGAGTAGGGTTATAAATAACAATTTCATACGCAATGACAAGTGCAATTGGCAATTAGCTCTATGCCCTTTGGCACTATTGTTACTTTCAGTGTTAGTAGGCTGTCGGATGTGATGACGTGACGACTATTCGACCTCGTTTTCTCCTCCGCCTCTAACCCAAACATAATCATCCTACCCACACTGTGCGCGACAATGTCCTCGATGTTCTCTGGCCTCGTATAGAACGCCGGCATGGGAGGGAAAATAACCACATCGCACCTGGCCGACGCCAGCATATTCTCCAAATGGATACAACTTCTCCGACGTGGTATGGGCCGAGGCCACGCGGTGCGAGCCTGGAAGAGGAGATGTCTTCTTCACGGAATACTCCTGCATCCCGCTGATTCCTTACGCGTCTCATGGGGACAAGAGCCGGGAGGGCGAGCCTGGAAAGGTGGTCAAATGCTGTATGCTCCCTGCTGAATTCACTGAAGAGAAACTGCCGTGGAATGAAGCGTCGTTTCGCAGTTTGTATCCTGCATCGGTCCGGAAGAGGGTTACCGATAACTGGGCTACTTATGGATTTCGCCCTATTGATTGGGCTGTTGAGTTCAGTTCTGGGCTATTAATAGCGGCAGATAGCGATGCTTCTCAAGATATATGCCATCACACTAAACAATGAAGTATACCACTTTCGCTGAGTAGCAATTTATTCCTACGCCACTGGTTCAGGTTCATCTTCAGAGACAATGTACCAAGATATGCACTCTTGCTTTGCAGATGAATTTACTGACCAGATTGCATGGTCTTGTCTCTCTCCAGACCCTCGGCAATCTTGCTCTTGATTTTCTCCTCCGATTCATCATGGCGATCAGGATCATTCTGGAATGCCCACGGGATAATTCCCTTGCTGTGTCTCAGCTCCGCATCGAGCAAATACAGCCCCGTCCCGGGCTGCTTGGACACTCTGGCGACCTGCTGCAGCAGATCGCCGAGGTTCTTGACATGCCTGGCCTCCTTGCGCAGGAAACGCGTCTGGATCGCATCGACCAGAGACGTCTCGCCGCACTTCTGGGCCATCTGGCACAGCCGCTCCAGATCCTCCAGGATTCGCTTCTCGACGAAGAACGCATCCCGACACGGCTGGATGGGCTCGACCGGCGAGTCGGGCCACTCGCATTTCGGCGCCTCGATTGCCGTCGGCCGGCTGCGGCCTCCGCGGGTGACCATGTATTTCTCCATCCAGTGGAAGTCGATCAGACACTCCTTGGCGCTTCTTTCGAACAACCTTCCTGTCTGTCAGCATAGGGCTCTTGATTCAGACCCGGTATAACGGTACATTGCGAATCCATGGAGGCAGATGTTAGACCGGGCGCAATCCGCAGCGAGCTTGCGGTAGAACATCCACGCACACAGCTGCTCGTGGATGTGACCCCTCACGGACTAATCCAAGTCAGTGTCAGCCACTGCTGGCAACACAGCAAGACCGGGTTTTACCTCCTCCAGTTCCTGGGTAAAGGTGGAACGCCGGACCCAGGTGTCAATGTCACAGCCGGAGATCTCAGAGATGACCCGGCGGGCGTCCTCGGCGTGAGACATGTCTTGTGGTGCTTCTGATTGTTTTCTTCGCAGAGCTGAATACAAATAGTGCATTTCGATTCAAAGGAAGGGGCAGCTTTCTGGAGAGGTAGGGCTTGATATAGTCCGCATCCCGGGACTCTATTCCCGGGTTATCATCGTGACATATCCCTCCTGCTCCCGGAATGGGTACCGATAGAGTGAATGGATATGACGAGAGAATGATAGGACAGATGGGCTTACGGAGTAATCAACTCGTCGGTTCATGCCTATTGCAGATACAACACAGATGTAAGAGTGCCCGATGAGCGAAGTATTACGGATACTGTATCTCCTATATTGGGCAAAGTGGCAACTATATAGCGTCCAAACAACCCAGTTTATTCTCGAGACGCCATCTCTCCGAGGTTCTCCTTCAATCAGCATCAAGCTATATCCAGTCCATCCATCCTCTGTCTCCCCTTCATCTACTAGACCGTCCGTAGGACAGTCGTTCTAGCCATCTTCACTTCCAGTAGATCCACAGTCCACATGTTTGTTTTCATTCCCAAGCTCTGGATCCGACCTTGGAGTATTTTGGAAGAGGTAGTAGTCTCGCGTATAGAAAAAACTCAAGGCACACTCGATGGTCTGCTCATTAAATTCGTCCAAGTCAACCATTCCATTGCTCGTGTCTTTCCAAGTCCAATGTACCCGCGCATATAGTGCCGATGATGAGAATGACGCAAAGACACCGGGATGGACGTAATATATCTTTCCCTTGCAGCCCACCTTTTTTGATCGGTGTAACGCGCCGCCGACAGTACTTAAGGTGACTATAGGTATCTGTAGGTTTTCTTAGCATCACCTTTCTTGCCCAGCTACTATTTTCGTCCACTACTCGATAGTAGAGGCATTCTGGATGGACGAACGCGCCGTCGTCGTACATTTTCCAACGGTTGCAGTAGTGCGTAAGCCAGTTGCAGTTGTGGACCGACATGTAGATAGGTCTCAGACAAGGAGCTCGCAGGTCTTTCTGATAACGCGGCGTTAGCAAATGACAGTGCATTCCAAGACTTGCATAGAGTTAAGCTCGGTCCCACATGTAAGCATCTTGCATTAGACCCTCCGAATGGGCCAATCGTTTCACAGTATCTTTGCTCTTCCGCATGGGAATACTCCAGCTCATATATCTACACGGAGACAATGCATTTCTAATCTCCAGTGCTGACTTCAATAGCAGTTTCTGTTGGTGCAGGCGATGGCAGTGCAATGCCCCGTTACCCATCTCATCAACTATAAGAACAGCGACATGCCCGCCTGAGATAGAAGTATCCTTTCCACATCTAAGCCTTTCTATTTGTTCCCCCGTTTGCACACCGCAGTATCATGAAATTTCTGGGAGGTAGCATCGCCGCGCTCGGCTTGACGATAATCCTCAACACAATGTCCGCAACGGCACAGAATATGTCATACGGAGCCAACAACTTCTACCGCAGCAACAACGTGACGATTTGGCCGATCACCTTCGAGAACCAATACCAGATGACCATCGCGGGCAACCTCTTCATCCTTGACAGCCTCAATCGCAGCGTCGACGCGCCGGCCATCGTCATCGGCCACCCCATGGGTGCAGTAAAGGAGCAGAGCGCGAACCTCTACGCAACCAAGTTGGCCGAGCAGGGCTTCGTCACCGTGTCGCTCGACAACTCGTTCTGGGGCGGCAGTGAGGGCGAGCCGCGCAACGGGGTGTTACCGGACCTCTATGCAGAGGCGTTCAGTGCGGCCGTCGACTATCTCGGCACGCATGACTTGGTCGATCGCGAGCGGATCGGGGCTCTCGGCATCTGTGGCAGCGGCGGCTTCGTGGTTAGCGCGGCAAAGATCGACCCGCGCATGAAGGCCATCGCGACATCGAGCATGTATAACATGGGCGATGTCAACCGGAACGGGCTACGGAATTCGCAAAGCCTCGAGGAGCGCAGTCAGGTCATTTCCGGGGCCGTGCAGCAGCGCTGGGTTGAGGTGGACGGCGGCCAGACTCGGTACACCTCCGGCACGCCGCATAATATCACGCCGGAGACAGGGGCCGTCGGACGCGAGTTCTACGACTTCTACCGCACCCGGCGTGGCGAGTTCACGCCTGCGGCCTCTTCGCCAAATCTCACGACGCACCCGACGCTCTCAAGTAATGTGAAGTTCATGAACTTCTACCCATTCAACGATATCGAGACCATCTCGCCGCGTCCGATGCTCTTCATCTCGGGTGACCGGGCACACTCGCGTGAGTTCAGTGAGGATGCTTATGCGCGTGCAGCCGAACCGAAGGAGTTGTTCTGGGTGCCGGGCGCGGGTCACGTCGACCTCTATGACCGCGTAGACCTCATCCCATTCGACAAGCTCACCCAGTTCTTCCGGATGAACCTCCGCTAGCGATGTCCGGGGGTGGGAAGTAAGCGTACCATTCCTGCGAAAATGAGGACATTTGCTTCAGGGATGATGCCCTGAGATCTTAGAGTCGACGAACTTCTGGCGTGAAAAAAGATGTAAAAAAAGGCACATACTTAAGGAATGAGAGACTAGCCGTTTTACACATCTACATATAGTCACAATAGCCCTAACCCTAATATGACATCATCGATACAAACACACCAAACAAAGGCGGTGAACACAGGCAGTATCCGCCCTGCACAGCGACAACTCCATGAACCCTCGCCAGGCACAATAACCCAAGCATGCTCTACAACGCTCTGATCCGCACCCACCACATAACCTCGCGCAAGAAAGTCTCCGCCCTTAAAGGGGCCGCCAGCGCCCACAACTGCTTCGTCCTCCTGCGCTCCGGCGGCGTCCCCGGCATCATGTACGTCGAGGGCCACCAGCAGGACGACGTCGAGTCCTGGGTCGGCGAGGTGCGCAACCTGCGCTACAAGGACTTCCAGCTCGTGACGCGGCCGCAGGCCCTGACGGATGAGAACGGGGCTCGCGACGAGGTGCCCAAGGGGAAACAGCCGAAGTCGAAAACCGCCCAGAAGAAGGAGAGGAAAGCGAAGCAGGAGGAGCCGCAGTCTGAGACGGGATTGGCGGAGGTCGAGTCTGTGAAGGAGTTTGGGAGTGTGATGGAACAGCGCGGGGTTTGGCATTGGTGGAGGAGGGGGATGGGGTATGAGAGCTGAGCGAGGTGTTCGTCTTTCTGGCTGTGCCCACTCAGGGGATGGTTTAGGGCTGTTTTGCAGGCTACATTTGATGGGCTCCTGTCGAGTACCTGGACTGTGTGACCCGGGCTACTCTCGACTTGGTCTCCGCATGTCGTCCGGGAAGCGAAATGCTCGCCTCCAACAACATGCCAGATACAACGCGGAACGACATTTGTGAAACAGGTAAGCCGATTGGATATTATTAAACTATCATTCAAACTAACGCATTAGAAATTATAGCGCGATTACCACCTCAGCTCCGAACACCGATACCCTGGAGGCTTACCGAAATCAGACCAACGCATGATTGCAATAATTCGAATTCTTTGAAAGCTGCCGGGCCTCTGCCAGTGTATCCATAGTCTCATGGTGGATATTTTCAGCATCCCTGGACACAACGGTCGTCCATCGCATGGCTCCCGCATGCCTCTCTCGCGCCAGGCTGGCTTCCGCCACAGCCTTTTGGCTTACATCGCGAGCGTCGTTGATCGTGCCTCGGACCTTCAAGGCTTTCCTCTGAACCTTGAGGGCCTTCTTTCCTGACTTCTCGGCCACCTTCTTGGTCTTTTTGGCTTCTTTCCGGCTCTTCTTGGCTTCCTTCTTGGCCTGGTTGATCCTCGTGCTCAGTTTCTGGTACGGCATCCCCTTATCGTCGTACTCCACATGAAGTGGATTGGGGATATGGACGCCCGGTATATCGCTGGTCTTGTCACTATGCGAAACAAAGCCGGTGCACTGCGGTGCGAAACAATACTCACACCAGGTACTCAGGCTTGCCCAACGCCCACTTGAAAAACTTCCGCGCTGGACTGGCGTTGTCGACGCAGCCGCAGTCCGCGTATGTCTCCGCCATTGCTGTTTTGCTGTACGTGGGCAATGGCTCGTTGGCGGACTGGCTGGTATTAGGGCCTTTGCGCTGCGAGACTGCTTTCTCATCCCCATCGGCCGCCTTGCCATCGCCATTCATCTGGGAGTGCATAAACTTAAAAAATAGTTTCTGCCTCTCTAGCTCTGGATCGCCGATGGCATTGGCGGATCGCGCAGCGCTGTCCTGGCCGCGGAGGCGCTGGGAGAAGTCGGTGGTGGTCGACTCGAGCCGCCGGACATCGGTGGTGGTCGTGGTGGCGGTGGTTGCCATGGTCGATGGGCTGGGAGGGGTTGTCCTCTTGTCTGTACAGAAGAGGAAGTTGGACTTTTCTGAAGGCTGAAGGAAGACAAGGTGTTTAAATTTTAGGGTTAGCTGTGACGCTGATCTCATCCATCATCATGTACTTGTGGCATTACTTTTTGCAGACCACATGAGAATCACAATTACCACCAAGTGACAAGCGAAGCCTGGGTCCTTAAATCAGAATCGCGCTAAATTCTATCTATATCCTGGTGAAGGATCATCTGATACATGAACCACCCATATATATACAACAATGAGCCCCGGATAATGTAAATTCAAAACTCCACCGTGGACGCCGTTCCATATATCAATTCGTTTCATACAAGGGACATGGCGGGCAAATCTCAGTCGCCCTGCGGGTTTTCGTGCGGAGGCCAATCAGGCGCAGGGTAGCTGAGGAGTCGGCAGACGTGCTTGTTAAGAAGTCAGCAGGAACCATGGACGACTGGGAGGGAAAAAAAAAGAAAAACATGCGCACCTTTCTCCTACGCCGGAAGTCGTCGTATAGTTTTTTCCACACGGCGCGATCGCGACATCCGCTCTCCTCGGCCGTACCAGGCTTGTAGTCGCACTTCGGCATGACCTCAGTGAGCAACTCGCGCGGCCACATCACCCACGGCTTGGGCAGCGGCCAGTCCGAGAAGTGGATGAATTTGGCTTCCGCTAGCGCCCGGTCTGGATCCCAGGTCTCGTACTCGTTTCCGAGGTACCGCCTGTGGTCCTTGTTCCGGAACTCGCCAGTGATAAGGTTGTACTGTCGATGCGGGAGGACCAGGGCTGAGTTTCCGTAGCGCTTGTCCAGGATGTCCATGTCGTATTGGTGGGTGTCGTTGTCGCTCGTGTCGACCTGGCCGTACATCGCTGGCTTTGCTTCCTCCATGAGTGCATAGTACTCTCGGTGTGACGGCTCCAGCACGATGAGCTGGGACGACAGCTGTTTCGTGTGCGGGAGCTCCCAGAAGGCGCGCGGCATTGCGACTTGCGCGGACGGGAGGAAGAACAGCTCGTCCATGTTCTGGAGGACTGTGCTGTCGGAGTCGAGGTGGATCACGCGCTCATAGTGCGTCTCGCCGAAAGCGAGGAATTTCGAGATGCTCGTATCCCAGGATTCGGTGGACCCTGGGTTCCAGCAAAAAGTCAGCACCTCGACACAGCAAACGTAATTCACGTCTGCTTCCTCACATACCCGAACCTCCCTTGATCATCTGGATATCAATCGGGACCGTCTGCACGTTGTACTTGTCCCTCGCCATCACCAGCAACTGGCTATCTCGATCGCTGCTATCATCCACCTCCAGGTCCCAATCATACGGATAGAACAGCACCCGCTCCGCGCGACTGCCGAGTCTGTGCAAGGCCTCGAAGATCATGATCGAATTGCAGAGGTACGGGCTGGACGTCGCATACTGGGTGTAGGCGTAGCGCGACCAGTCCACCAGATCGTATCGGATATGCGGCAGCGGGGGTTTCGCGGGCTTGTGCTGGAGCCAGAAAATGAACAGAACAAAGAGCCCGAAGACGACCCAGGTCCGGATATGTCGTAGTTGCCGCTTCGCCACGGCCAGAATGGGCTCGTCGGGGATGTCGAAGAAGTCCCGCTCGGAGGACGTAGAGCCCCGGCGAGGGGCGTACGACGGAGACTTTCTGCCAGCCATTTTAGAGGAAGTGGGCACAATCAGCCATCCTGTCGCGGTCGAGGTCGAGGATGGAGAAGTTGAACGCATTCGCGGTCTTCGATACAGGCCTGCGCCAAGCCCGGTTGTCGTATTTGCATTGTTTGCACCTGTACTACCGTAACCTGTAGGTTAACTGACCGGCTTCCTTCCTCCTTCTCTACTCCGTACATCCCAGATCTCCTGGATCCTGCTCGACCTCTTTAGCAGCGATGCTCTGGTCTTACGTGCTTCTGAAAAGATTGTCCTTTATTCAATTCAGATGGATTTTGTACCCAGTTCTCCATGGGCGAAGCCCCCTACAGACTCTGCCTGTCTATCCTGGGTGATTTACGCGCTTCTGGTGAACGCTTTCAGCAAATGTTATGTCCTGAGAGACTACTTTCCAGCATGAATCGAATAGTTTTGAGACCCCGAGCGGCTTTATGAGTACCGGCATATGCTCCCCGAGGTTGACCCTCTGAAAAGTGGCCCAGTCCACACTGATGTGAACATCTGCGACACGCGGTGAGATCGCGCAGTGCTGTTGGTGTTCTGAAACTGCGGGCAGACGATAAGACGAACTGTCGCCAATCGCTGTTCCTGATCCCACAAGCGAATGTGGTTCGACTGGAATTGAATACAGCACTCGCCGACTGGGCTGGCCAATCTACGGCTCACAGGCGATTCTGAACCATAGCATCGCCTCGGGCACTAGGAGGATAACACCACGCGTTTGACTAGTGCAAAAAGTGGTATGGGGATGCCATACGTTGGCATACGTCAACCAGCAAACTTTCGCTCTAAACTAACTGCTGAAACGAGCCGTTTAAGGGGTGTTTGTAGATCGCGACGATCCGACGACGACACTCTGCGCTTGCGACACTGCTCGCAGCGCCATCTTGACCGGATTCATTCGATTGAGAAGCGTTCTAGAGTCATCCTCTACAAGTCATGACCTCAATTCCTGCGCTGCGCCTGCTGGTTTCGGCCTGAAATTCGGCACGCAAGGGTGGTCAGGCCGATCGCCTTCCGAATGACGCAGCTTTCTCCAGTTTACCCTGAATGATCGCCCATGGTTCAACCTTCAGACTTTCTTTTCTAAGCTTCGGCCTTCCATGGATTTGCCGGATCCCTGTGTCATTCATTCCTCCCTTGCCATCCCACCACGCCACTGTCTCATAATGGAGTCGTGATTTCTCTCGTTTTTCTCTAGTATCTGCTCTGGACTTGCTACACCACCCATCATGGTTTTGTCTGCCTGGAGCAGTCACACCAGGCCGTGGATTTTCGTCTTGTCACCTTTCCTTGCTCTACTCCTGGTTTACTACTTATATAGATCCAGCCCCGACACCTACCTCGAAACACCTCCTGTTGTGGAGGACCACAAGAATTTCACATCACCTCCCCCAACGACTCCTTCCTCCGATGACCATGAGGCGCATTGCCACTTCCTCCACGGCATGGAGGATGTCTTTGTGGTCCTGAAGACGGGTGCAACAGAAGTTCAGGAGAAGCTTCCCGTGCACCTCCAAACTACTCTCAGGTGCTTACCAAGTTATGCTGTGTTTTCCGACTTTGAGGAAGAAGTCGACGGTGTGCGCACCCACGACACCTTGCGTAACGTCCCAGATGAGACCAAGCAGTCGCAATCGGACTTTGGCATCTACAACCGGCTACTCACTCAAGGGCGTGAAGGACTTTCGCCCGTTGACTGGGCCGACGATGTAAAAGGTCCGTTTGGGAAACCAGACAACCCAGGATGGAGGCTAGACCGGTGGAAGTTTGTGCCGATGGTCGACGAGGCGCTTAACCTCCGTCCGGACGCTAAGTGGTATGTCTTCCTCGAGGGGGATTCGTACATGGTCTGGCCCAACCTGCTGGCTTGGCTATCTCGGCTCGATCACACCAAACCGTATTATATCGGCAGCCCAATGCAAATTGGCGACATTATCTTCGCCTATTCTGGCTCGGGCATCATTCTCTCCAATCCAGCCATGCACAAGGTGTCAAGGTATCGCGCACGTCGGACCAAGGAGCTGGACGAATACACCGCGAACAACTGGTCCGGTGATTGCGTGCTGGGCAAAGTCCTCCGCGACGCCCAGGTGCCTCTTGTCTGGTCGTGGCCCATGCAAGTGACCACCCGGGTGTGGGAGACTGATCATTTCGCCGACGGATACGGCCGCCGGCCATGGTGCTATCCGGCCGTCTCCTACCACCGCATGGAGCCCAAGGACATCTTGGACTTCCACGACTTCGAGCAAGAGTGGTTTAGAAGCGTGAGCCTGCATCTACTCCCTGCCTAAGCCCCCATATCTAACAATCCCTAGGGCAAAAACTCCCTTCTCCTCCACAGCGACATCTTCCGCAAACTCGTCCAACCCGAGATCTCCTCCGACGTCGACGACTGGGACAACCTGTCCACCGACCCCGTCTTCGCCCCATTTGGCTCCGAGCCCATCCTCACCCCCTCTGACTGCGCCGCTCATTGCTCCTCAGACCCGAACTGCCTCCAGTACTCCTTCGACAACGGCAAATGCCTCACCTCCGGCACCATCATCAGGGGCTCCCGCCACTCCAACGTCTCCTCCGGCTGGATGTCGTACCGCATCCAGACGTACATGAAAAATCTGCGGCCGTGCGGTGGCGTGGAGTATGTTCTCCAGTGATTATATTAAGTGATTGATTGATCGACACGACTTGAACCTGACCTGACCCTCACCTTCGCTTTCCGGGCTGCTTTTTTTCTTTCTTCCTTTCTACTTCTTGCGCTCGTCGTTCGTTTATTCGGGCCTTATAGAACTGACCTCCTATCTACCGTCGTTTATCTGCATGTGTATAGAAGTGTTTATTCGCATGAGCATGCATCATCGGGCGACTAACTGCTGTGCGGCTCGGTCGTTCGCGTTCTGGAAAATGGTTAATGTCTGTCTTTCATCATGTATAATATTTGCTTACATACTTACCCGTACGGGAACAATACTACTACTACCTACGTACATTCGTACTTGCGTTGGAGCTGGCTCGGGAGGCCGAAACGCAAGCCCCTGTGTGCAGATTTAAGTATTGAACATCTAGCCGTCTGATGGTGTGTATATTCTATCGGATCATGTGTAGATTGGCAATTTGCCTTCCTGCGCATCGCGGAGGAATCTCCGAAATTCGCGAGCCGACGGGCGCAGTTCGAATCAGAAGATTCGTATCCAGTCAATGGGCACGCAAACTTTAGCCCACGCCTATAGCCCATAGAGAATGGTGGTTCTAGTGGAATAGAGCCGGGGCTATTCCATCAAGCCTTTGTGCTGCGTCAAATCGGAAGTGAATCCTACTGCTAAGGACGATTCTCATAGTGCTGACTTCTGAGGCTTGTCTCCAGCAAAATGGCGAACCAGTAACCATGGGGCGTAAATATCCTCCAGCAAAGCAGCTACGATGCTCCTTCGCTGGTGTTTTGAGCCCGAGTTGATCAGGTCTGGCAAAGCAGCTTGTTGGTGGTCCTTGCTGGCAGTCGCGACTACCACCAGATCCAATCGTACTGCATAAACTGATCAACGATCCATCGCGTCGTTCGCATTCTCCTGGAAAGCCTCCGGGAAAAACCCCGGCGGTGGCCATATATCCGCTATCGACGACGGGTGGTCCAACGGTTGGGATCCTTCCAGACGATCCGGGTCATGGCAGAAAGCCTGGAACGTGGTGTCGTCCATAAACCCAAAGTCCTTCAACCCGGCCTCCCGACTGACAGCCCACTCGGTTGTGTCCAGATAGGCAAGGTCCTTGAAGATAGAATCGATGTCGCTGGCCATATCATCCGGTTCGTCGAAACGAGAACCCCATGTGTTGAGGTCGTGGCCGTTCCCGAACGATAGATTCCGGTCACGGCGACCAGCATTAGCGGGCGGTACGACGTTCGGGGCCGAGCTGGCGTTGGGTTGGGGATGCGTTGGTGATAGCATCAAATCGGGGCTATTGCTTTGAGCCAGTCTATCCAAGAAGTCAACAGACCTATTCGTTGACTCTTGAGACCCATCCGTCATAAATAAATCTGCATTCTTCCTTTCCGAGACCCTGGCCATCGCGTAATTTCTATCCTCTGGAATGCTTATGCCGAAAATGGAGGAAGTGTAGTCCGGGTTGGCGTTTTCGCGGAGAGGACTTGTTCTTCCCTGTTGGTTTATCGGAGATTCACTCTGTAGCCTCGTGTGCCCCATCTGTCCCATCTCTGGCATTGCCAGGCCGCCCGAAGGTGCACTGGCGACATCGGATGCTGGCCCCTGTAGCGACATAGGGGATGTCTCTGTCCCGATCTCACGGCCCCAATGCTCAATAGTCGAGACTAGCGATCCATAAACCGGCCAAGTAGACTTAAGCTCCATGACGCTCTGCAAAAGTCCCTCCATCCATTGCGGAAACGGGAAAGCGCCCGGCTCAATTATATCACGCAGTGATACCGCCTGGCTGCCAATGGTCCGTAGAGTGGCCTCGAAAATTGGCGGGAGACCGCACATTTGGAAATTTTCAAGGTGCTGCGATACCATAGTAAGAGAAAGGGGGAGCAATTTCTTCACTTCTTCTGTGGCCGGCCGCTGCTTAGAGTGCAAACGTAGTTCCCTTGGAGCAATCCGCAGGTAAAGCCATAAGAGAATAACAACATATGTCAGTCCCAAATACGTTTGGTGTGGGAGCAGGGGAGAGTGTTGCTTTGGATACAAGCTCTCAGGCCCCGTCAGCGGGCAACCCAGTAGCATGTAATCGTCATATTGTTTCAGCTCCGACACAAGTTGTTGGTTAAACACATGCGCCGTAGACCCGTCGGACGAATCTCGAGTAATCCTGTTCAAGAGGCTTGCCAGCTCGACGAGGCGGTTGAACGAACTAAGCGCAAGAAGAGGCCCTGGGCGGGGCGGATTTTTCGCCTGCACACCTCGCATAGGTGGCAGTACATCTGCCCAGGGATTCCATTCTTCCAAACCGTCCTCATCCAGTCGGGCAACCATCGCTATGTCGTGGGGATGCATGCAAGGAGTTCGGCCGAGGCGAAAGGATAAAAGGGAATCGACCACAAAACAGCCAAGGAAGATTGCCCGCCCTTGCCTCATCTCGTCAGATCGCCGAGTGTTCAAATACGTGCCCAGTCCCATTGCAACAGCCGTGCGCACTGCTTGGACGTTCAGTGACCATGCCGCGATCCAGTCTTCGAGGCCAATATTAACCAAAGTCAGTAGAAGAAGGGCTTGAACATGTCCCAGTTCATAACGCTCCTCCTCCAAAGGTATCAGCTTCCTGGAAATCGAGTGATAGTCCTTCGCTTTGGAAAATAGTGCGGGGGCTTCCTCCCGAGGGGTTCTCTTCGACTGTGACACGGTGTAGCTCAGAATAGCCCACAGAGCGGCATGATCCCCAGATCCCGAATTCGCATTTTCAAGAGAGAACGGCGTATTGGAATAAATATACGACGCTCGAAGAATGTTGTGCTTGGTCACAATAGGAAACCAAGTATGAGTAACCGCAAAGTAGTCATCCAACAGCTGCGACGTCTGAGGAGGCAACTGTAGAGTACTGGGGCGTTTCCCAGAATACGGCAGTGTTGCGCTTGCTCCAGGCGACGACAGTCGAGGTCTCTTAGCATTCGGGGAAGCAGACGGCTCAGTCACGCGCGGCGCATCTGGCCCCAGAGGTGTAGAGCTTCTGGTAATACGCAATCCCCAGTTCAGGCCAGTTGCGGTATCTCCATGTTCATCCCGTTGTCGCTTATCCTGGATTTGCGGCGACGGCACGTCAGAGGTCGACAGCATCCTTTCCAAAGCACCAAACGTACGGCTCGTCTTCCAGGTTTCGTGCAGAGTCTCGGATACGCTGTCGTCGGACCATTGCGATATCAGTTTATTCCTCCGGCCGGCAGAGTCGGGAGTAGCGCCCAACAGACCCAACATGGTATCCTCGAAGCCATCAACGTTGCAAATCGCCAAGGCCCAGAGCTTCTCCAAGCCCCTGACATAGCCCTCGGGCAATCCGCGTTTCTTCGCGTTCGGGTCGTATGAACATATCTGGCCGGTAGCCTGACAGGCGGAGCACGCGGGCCGAAGACCGTCGCATTTGTCCTGGTAATCGACAGGCGTCAGTACAAGTTATACTATAAATAAAGCGCATTGACGATGGACATCGCATCTCAAAGAACAGGAACCCATTTCAGCCCATCAGGACTCTCAAGCAAGCAGACCTTTTTACTTCGGCACCTGTCGCAGGCTCTGGAAACCCTCTTGCGGCGGGCTGCTGTCGGATCGGAGCCCCTGTCCATGAAGGTCAAATATGGCGATACCGGCAAGCCATGTAGAGGCAAGATGGACGAAGAGTTTCGGACCAGGACCGATCGGGTTCAGACGAGATTCCAGACCGATAATGAAGCGGTATGCTCACGAGTCGAGTGTAGTCGGCAATGTCGCAACGAGCATTACATCGCAAGTCCAGACATAAGCGCCGAAGAGTATCGGACTAGCAAACGGTATATCCAAAAGGATAGTCCGCGGTCTGCAGAGGGACAGTCGGGGAATAGCATGAGATAGATCATGGGTCGAGAAGGAAGGAGGAACGGCGATCGGGGCGACAGTCGGGACTGGTCAGTGGTTCTCTCGTCGCTTCAGTCTCCACAGGTGTGGCCCCACGATGTTGGGGTAGATGTACTCGGCATGTCGAGAGAGCTGGGAGCTCCCTATCTGGCCAGCAGAAACGGTGAAGGAGCGAAGAGAGAACAGGCTGGAGAACAGGCTGGAAGCAGGTGCCGCTCAGGTGACTGCGGCATAACGCTCAATGCAGACTTATGCAGAGCGTGTTACATAACAATGCAGCTGCACCGGCTAAACCCTTTGCCGGACAAGGCGGTGGCAGGTGGCAGCCGGTAGTTCCCATCCAGCTCCACCAGCTCTCTACGTCTACTACACTGGCTTTTGCTCTCTCCTGCAAGCATGCAAGCTGTCACTTGCCAGGTTCCCTGTCCCAGTCGCAATTCTGGGAGCTATCGGTAGATGCGCTCTGCTCCTTGAGTCCAACATGCCAGCTATGAGCTTCGTTCGGCGCAGTTAAACGGTTTCTTTCTGCTATCCCGGGCCACAAAACCCAAGGCATCTCGGAGAATCTACGAACCATGCACCATCGCGCGGATCTCACTTTTCAGCGGACGATAGACCCCGATGCCTCGTTGGTGCTGGTGGGCATCCGCGGGTGTGGGAAGCGCTCCCTGGGCTTCGTCGCGGCCACGGCATTGAGGCGTCGCTTCATCACGGCAGACCATTACTTCAAGGAAGTCACTGGGCTCTCGCGGCATGAGTATCTGAAGCAATTCGGCAGCCAGGAATTCCAGCGCCGGGATATTGAGGCGCTGAAGGCGATGCTGGATAACCATCGTTCCCGCTGCGTAATTGAGTGCGGTCTGGGTAGCCTCACCCGGCCCGTCCAAGATCACCTACGTCTGTACTGCGCAACCAACCCGGTTGTGTACCTGGTCCGTGATATGGACTCCATCCAGAATCTGTTAGGGTTGGAGGGCCAAGCCGCCCGGCGACTCTGCGATGGTGATCCCTTGCATCGAAGGTGCTCCAATTTCGAGTTCTACAACCTCGAGGATCGCTCTAGCGTGTTAGCCCAGTCGTATGAAGGGATGCCGGACCGGCGATCAGCCGATTATTCGTTCAAGCTGAAGGAGGCCAAGGAAGATTTCACCCGTTTTGTGCACTTCGTTTCCGGCGTCGACGTGAGCCACTCGAGCTACAACTCCCCTTTTGTCTTGTTGGAGACGCCTCCCGATTTCCGATCCTTTACGCATGCGATTTTCGTTCGCTCCTCCGATCTCTTGGAGGAGGTAGTTAATCTCGCCGAGCTTGAGTCAGGGGGAGATGCCATCGAACTCCATGTCGACCGCTGGGGCCCGGAGATGGCAAGCGTCGTGAGCAAGCAGGTCTCTCTGCTCCGAAGGCGTTCCCGCGTTCCTATCATTTTCTCCGTTGACACCTCGCTGTCAGGTGTTGGCAACAATGACGTCGCGACAACCCATCCTCGGGATTCTTACTCAGACATTCTGGAACATGGTCTGCGGCTGGCGGTGGAATACCTGGCCGTAGATATGGGTCAGGATCAGGCCATACTGAGGCGCATTGTTCGCAACAGGGGAACTACCAAGATCATTGGACAGTGCGTGTTCGAACCGTCTTCCCGCGCGTCGTGGGAAGACGAGGGCCACCTTTCACTCTATCTGGAAGCCGAAAACCTTGGCTGCCAGCTGGTTCGCATACTTCACGTTGCAACCGAGCGTGAAGATAACATGTCCGTTGTCAAGTTCATTAACAAGGTCCAATCATTGCCGGGGACGCATCCACCCATCATCGCATACAACGTCGGCCGGCTAGGGCGCACCTCTCAAGTCTTCAATTCCATTCTCACATCCGTGGCTCACTCAGCCATTAAGCGCCCGACGGATAACGGACGGGACCCTCAGGTCACTTCAAGCGATGCGATGCGGGCCTTGTTCCAAAGCTACATGCTAGATCCCCTTCAGTTCTACGTCCTTGGGGCGAGTGTTGCCTACAGTTTATCCCCAGCCATGCATAACGCTGCATTTCGCCAATGTGGCTTGAGCCACACCTACAGTGTTCCAAAGAGCCATTCACTCTCGGCATTGGACCACCTTGGCCGAGACCCGAACTTCGGAGGGGCCAGCATTGTTCAGCCATGGCGTGTTGAGGTCTTCCACAGGCTTACTGCCAAAAGTCGGCATGCGAGGCGATTGGGGCAGTCAATACGATCATGCCACTCCGGGGCCGAGCGGACGGAACCATGTTTTCGCTGCAAGAGCAGGCCAGCCGCCGTAACCAGGCGGGCCCAGTTCTCGCTTGGTATGGGGAGAACACGGACTGGGTGGGTATCATGAGCTGCATCAGTCGCAATCTGTCACCCCGAAACACGATAACGTCGAAAACCACGGGGTTGGTGATTGGAGCGGGCGGTATGGCGAGAGCGGCCGTCTACGCCATGCTCCGGCTAGGATGTCGCAGGGTGTTTATATTCAACCGGACGCTGTCGCGAGCCGCAGAAGTGGCCAATCACTTCAATTCTTGGGCCTCATCGCAGGTCGACTCGACGGAAGTCGTGCGGGTACTGCGTTCGGCGCAAGACGAGTGGCCACAGGATGTCAGCCCGCCATGTCTGATCGCATCATGCGTTCCCGCAGACCCGGACAGGGATGAGCCTCCGGCCAACTTTGAAATGCCGAAGCAGTGGCTGGGGAGTTCGACAGGTGGCGTAGTTCTCGAGGTAAGTTTCCTGCTCAATGTGTCCGACTTGTTGCTGATCAGTGTGTACCCCGATAGTTGGCATATAAACCGCTGGATACTCCACTACTGCGGCAGATGCGTCGATTCCGAAGCGAGTCCGGGCGGCCGTGGGACTTGGTAGACGGGTTGGACAATGTGCTGGAGCAGGCAATTGCGCAGTTTGAGTTGTTGACGGGCAGGAAGGCACCGCGGCGACTGATGACCGTGGAGGCGCTCCGGAATTATGCAGGTGAGAATGGGTTGTTTGACGAGAAAACGATACAGGGTCGGCTTGAAGGGGCTGTTGGAGTCAGGTAGGGATTATAGATATAATGATAGAGCAATGGTGAGGAGGAAGAGGGTAGAGAGTAGAGGAAGGGAAGAGAAGAGAAGAGTGGAAGAAGAGTTGAGTGGATTTGTTCCTGACCCAGACAATCCCCTCGCCGCCTTCCTCGCCGCCTTCTGTTTTGAAAAGCCCTTTGTTTCTCCCAACCTCGCCTCTCTCCCTCCCTCTCCTTTTGACCATCTATTTCTTCCTCTCTTCCTCTCCTCTCCTTGTCTCTGTTCTCCTGTTCATGCACTTCACCCAATGCTCCGCTGCCTTTGCTCCTGCCATGCCAGCCATCCCATCTGAGCAGCCCGATGCTTGTGCCGCAGCTAGCTACAAGAAGCGCAAGAGGGATCCATTACAGGACCAGGCCATTAACCCGTCTCATGCGTAAGTATACTCGATACCTCGGTGGCCATGGCGTCGAATAGAGCGAGATGGAGGGTCTCCAGAAACAGCACATGGCTAATCCGCGCCTGCGAGACCACAGAACGAACTTTACTCCGACTCTCCATCATGCAGATCAGCCTTCTCGAATAAATTACAACATACCAAAGGAGAACAATGACTTCCCCCGACATCGATGTACTCCCCGAAAACGACGAGTCCTCCAACAACCATACCTCCAGCATCAGAATCAACATCAAAGCCAAGGTCAACCATGGCCGGACTGGTCACCGAATACCCTTAATCCAGCACAGTCGAAGCTCTTAGCGTCGAAAATCTGCGTGTCCACACCCGAAAACACCTCGCCGTCAGTATCTCCGAAGACTCTCATCCCGCTCTCCTACCCTCCGCAATTCCCTCCCACATCCCCTTCGACCCTCCGCCCGTGCCATATCTGCCATCGAAGACCGACAACCCGAGAGGTCCTCGACGCATACGCCGACTGTGACCTGTGTGGCCAACGATCATGCTATATTTGTCTGCGCCAGTGCGATTCGCCGAATTGCCGCGGATCGGTCAGTCTGGGGAGCCATCTGCTCAGAGATGGGTCCGATAGGTTGCAGGAGGAGATTAATGGCGATGACACAGAGGCCCGGCATGCGAGGAAGATTTGTTCGTGCTGTGCGGTCGAGGGGGTGACCGAGGCTGGCGTCGAGGTGGTGCAGTGTCTTGACTGTGTCCGGGCCCAGCTATGGGGATACGAGGCCGAGCCTCCAGACCAGTTGGGGTGTGTTGAATGACATTGTCGGTGGATGGATTCCCCGATTACATCCCTGCATATCCGAACTGGTGTCGAGGTCGGAATTTACAACATGTCACCAACGCAATGCAACGATTGCACCAACCGAGTAGGCGCCTGGTATCTATGATTGACCCGGGTCGATGAACGATGGATTATGGGCAGTTATGGTCAATATATGAATCTCAGTATCTAATATCGAATAGCATAGGCATTACAATATACTTTCGGGTCTCACATAGTAGGACAAGAGGATATGCATTCCGTCTCTATTCGCTATAAAAACGACGTAGATGCCATTATGCTCGCGTGTAAATGACGTTGTGTACGATGACTCTCCTCTCACTCCGATCCCATGAATCACACTACCGCCCAAACCTCATCTGCGCTCCCGCAAAATGCCACAATCCCCCCAGGAACCCCTGGTATTCGACAGTTTCCCCATACCCGTTGCCCCCATCATTCCTAGCCCCCGTGCAGTACATCTCCGTAAGCCGGATATGCCAAGGTGGGTATCCGTCAAGTTTCAGGAACGGCCCGAAGACAAGGAGGAGATCCGGCTCGTGCTTGACGGAGACTGCGGGCGTGCTGGGGTCTGTCGTGTTGTCGTCTCTTGGTGTTGGCTGCGACAGCGTTGGCTGCGTCGTGACCTCGCTGGTCTCCGCGTCCACTAGCTCCGTCGTGATATCCTCCGGTAGCAGCTTGCCGTTCTGGGACATCTCGGCTAGCGTTTTGGTTAGGTCTACGAGGGTCTCGCGGCCGTCGGTGGACGAGAGGAGGAGAAGGGTGATGGCGGTCTGGTTGGACCTGTTCGCGGGAGACTCGTTGTAGACGGCGTGGTGAGGGGCGAACAGGTGGAGGAGCGGTTGTTGGGCGGGAGTGCCGTAATAGGATGACAGCTTGCGGGTGATGGCTTTGTGAAGGGCGGGAATGCACGATTTCAGAACACCTGGATAGAGAGTCAGTAACTAGTCTACATCGCAGTGCTTCGCCCGTGCTTACCCGTCCTTTCATAGACGCTCAACACCGGGATCCCAGCGCACGCACTCCACGCCGTGAGCTCGGCCACTTCATCCATCAACACGCCCAGCGCGTCATCTTCCTTCCGCAATGACAGGACTATCGTCAGATGCTCCGGCAGCCGCTTCAGGCCCCGGACATCCTTCCTGATCAGCTCCGGCGTGCGATGGTGGTAGTAGACGATGGCGAAGATGCGGTCCACGACGGCGTGGTAGGACTGCACGAGACGCACGGCTATGCCGAAGAAGATGTGGATGAGCGTGTAGACCAGCTGGTGCAGCTGCGACCTGAGGAACGTGCGGATCGGGGTCTTGCGAGGAGGGCCTTTCCTCCGCCGCTGCGGCTGCGTGCGTGTTAAGTCCGTCGGGTCGGGGATGTACGGCTTCAGGATGTTCTCTCGGGCGCCGGGCGAGAGTCTCCGGCTGTTGGTCTCCCGCAGAAGCTCTCTGGCTTGGGACGAGACCATTGTTGTTGCTGGTGTTGGCGGAGATGCTGACGAGTGGTGAAGGTTCGAGTCGAGGGAGCAATGAGGTCAGTGTGGCTTGGTTTGGGCGCAGAACAGGGCAGGCTGCTGTCTTTAGTACTCAGCTTTGTGTCCGTGTTCGCAACGTCGATCTAAACCGGTAGTGCAGGCATTGGGCGGATCGACGTCAGCCGGGCAGTGGAATGAAGCGGCTGGATACAAATATAGTCACTGGCAAGGCTTGCTGCTCCGCCGATCAGGCAGGCATGTGGCGCAGTTAATTACCATAATTCTTTACCATACCACCATATCATACCTGACCATACCTGACCATACCTGACCATACCTCTCCCCATCCTCCACCTCCGAAGTTCCCTTCTACTCCTACTCATCCATGCCATACGCTCCCTCTCCATGCTAGCCAGAAGCTGTCCGCGGTCATCATGCCGGACAATGCGTCCATAACCTTCCAACCAACCCCCTCGCCCCGCTCCGTCTTCCCCAAGGGCCCGAACTTCACACTCGAGGACTTCTCCAACCGCGACTTTATCGTCAAGGAGTTCATCGAGGCGCTGACCGACAGCGCCACGCCCAGTCGTCGCTCTGCTGGTGTCTCCGTCGCCAGTAGCCAGCCATTCGACCCGAAGCCCTTCATCCGAACCTTCGAACATGCGCAGAGACGGCTAAGCGATCTCTCGGGCGACCTGGAGATCAGGGAAAATGAGCTGTCGGCGGCAGCCCGAAGAGCCGAGGCCCAGCACTCACAGAACACCAGCACCCTAGGGAAGAAGCTGAAACATACGATCGAGTCGTTCCAGAAACTGGACAGCTCGCTCAATGGAGCCGCCCTCGCGGGCACCGACTCGACCGGCGGGACCGGCGGGACGGGTAACATGGCGGTCGAGACTGGACGACGATTGGAGGAATTGGACAGGCAGAGACGCAGAGCCCTCGATGCCCACTTCCTGATCGAGTGCTGGGACGATGTCAGCAACAAAGGGGAGATCTCGTCGCTGGAGAATCTGCGGAGGTCTGGGACTGGAGAGGCCAAAGTGCGCTCCGCCCAGATCGCGCGGCAACTGTTGAGGATTAGCCAGAGACTGGACCCGAACAGTTGGGATGACTCGGGCGGGAAGACAAATGGCGCCCATGTGGATGCGGCATCGGCAAGCGGCACCTCAGACCGGGGGAATGGCGTCAGGCGGAATACGAGGGAAATTATCGAGAAGTTCTCGGAAACCCTGGAGAAGGATCTCCTGAAGCAGTTCGACGATTTCTACCGGAAAGCTAATTTCGAGGGCATGAAGGATTGCGCGACGGTTCTCCAGGATTTCAATGGCGGTGCTAGCGTGATTGCTCTCTTTGTCAACCAACATCAGTTCTTTATCGACCGGAGTCAACTGGTTTCCGACGAGGTTGAGGGAGATCCGGAGTCTTGGGAGCGAATGGCGGGCCCTGATGCTGAGCCCCCGAAGGTGGAACCCAGCCTTCAGTCGTTGGTTGATGAGGTCAAGGTCGTTGTCCAGGAGGAGTCGGCCATCATCAAGCGGGCGTTTCCTTACTACGATCAGGTGCTGGGTAAGTTTCTACAGCGCGTGTTCCAACAGTCCATCCAGCAGCGGCTCGAGGTGGTCTTGGACAAGGCCAGCAGCGTCTCGTCGCTGGCATTCCTACGGTCCCTCCAAAGCTCTCGCAATTACATCAGCTCGCTTGTCGATGATTTGAAAGCACACGGGTTGACGGAGCATCCGGATCAGGTCTCGTCTCAGATGGCGCTGGTCCTGGATCAGCAACTCGAGGAGCTATTTGTGCCCTACTTCGTGGGGTCCTCGTATATCGAGAGGGAAAGGAAAAACCTCGAGGAACTGTACACGTCCCTGCTGTTCAAATTCACCACCTTCCACGCTCGCCGGAAAAAGGCAGCCACGACATTCATGGCATCGTTGACCAATACTGGAACAGAGCTGTCATCTGTCCGAGATGCGTATGTCAGCCGTCTCGAGTCTTCCGAATTCTCACCGGCCCAGAAAAGGATGTTGCTCCAGGTGGCCGGCTTAAGGGAGTCAAGCGACGTGATGCGGCCGACTGAGATTAGGCTGACGGATGAGGATGGCGCTCTGAGCTTGCCATCGGCCAAACGAATGCTGAAATGGCTCGCCGAAGCAGTGGGTCGCGGACTGGAGCTCAGTGTCAACAGCGAAACCCCGAAAGATGTTTTCGCGCTATTGAATCTCCTGCTCTCAACGATGGGGGAGGGTTATATCGAGGTCTGCCTGGATGCGGCCTCGGACGCGGCGACGGCTCAGGAGTCCGGCAAAGCGGAGCCTGATTTCGCCTACTTGCCGAGTGTTCGGGATGCGATCAGCGTGACGAATCTGATGGTGATGTGTGTCAACACCGTACTCGTGCCACTTTCGGCTGGCAGTATCACGATCCGACGAGAGATGGAGAAGAAGATCAATCTCACGACCATGCGCATTGAGGAGAAGATTAATGCGATTGAGCAGAGAACAATCGACGCCGCATTGACATGGGTGGGCAAGCTCTTGCCTGGTCAGCGGAAGAACGACTTCCGGCCCCGCGAAGGGGACAATGCCAGCTGGCTGGAAAAGTTACAGTCCTCGGTGAGTTATTTGAATGCGCGCGGCGCGACGAATATCCAGCTAATGCATTCGTAGACCTGTGCTTCTATCTGCGCCTTTTTGAACCGTCTACACCAGATGATCCTGTCATCACTACCGCCCAACGGGTCGAACGTCCGCCAGGTCCTGACGGAGATCGCCCTCGGGACGCGCACCCTCCTCCTCGAGCACTTCAAGCGGTTTGTGGTGAACGGCCCGGGTGGGCTCATGGTGACCAAGGACATGACGCAGTACACGGACCTTCTCCGATCCTGGGGCATTGACGAGGAGATCAAAGCTCCTGGCGGGGTGCTGGACGGTTTACTGGAAGTTGGCAGTCTCTTTGTCATCGGGTCGGAGGCGTTACGAGAGAGAATCCGTGGACAGGCTACCGGTGGGCGACAGGTTGAGGCTGCACTGAGCGTGCAGGAGGTTCGGGCGTATGTATCGCGACGGGAGGACTCGAATACGGCGGAGATGCAGAGCGTGCTGTATGCGCTGTGATATCAGGAGATTATATATACCCGTTTGTTCTTCGCTGTGGGCGTGGGCTATATTGTACCTTGTAACCTGTACGGAGTACTCTGGAGTAGGAGTACCAGTAGGATCAGTAGGGTTGACAGTAGGGTTGACAGTAGGGTTGACAGTAGGGTTGCTGCGCTATCGGAGTATAGAACAGCCACTTATCGTATCACACTGCAGTAGTCGCAGTAGTCTTTCTTTATTCTTCAAGGGCGAAGTGACCGATCACTCTTCAGATTCCCTGGTTGCACAGGAACAAACAGCCGGCCCTGCAATACGCAGCCAGCACATCCATTTTGTCTGGGACTGCCTTCCTGTGCACCCTTCGTGTTTCGCATCGTATCCCTTCCTCCAGCGCCCTTGCTTGCCACCCAGCGATTCGCCGGCCTGCGCCAACATGACAGGTCACATCCAGCAAGCCCCTCCACACTGAAGTATATCGCGAGGGGTTTTGTCCTGGATATGGCGCAAGGGGTCCATGCTCTCTTGCCTGTCAAGGAGTTCAACCGTCCAGCAGATGCGCGTCGGAAGCATGGCGGCTCCTTGCGTGATTCCTGGCGGGACTGGACTGGATGGACTACGACTGCAGCGATAAATATTTAGACCTGCTCGGTCGCTGCCAGTCTGCTTCCCATCTGGACTACTTTAGCATTGCCCTCGTTATTATTGCTGCAGGGAGGGTTGGGCTGCGTCTTATATTCCCGATCCGGCTTCCTCACGACACTCCCTCCCACGACTGCCTCTTACTGTCCGTCTATCGCTCGCTGTCTGATACCACACGCCGGTCATGAAGGTACTCGCAGTTCCCAGCGACGATGAGTTTGAGTCTCTTCCTCCGGCGCTGAGAAGGAAGGTGTGTGGCGTCCATTTCTTTGTCCATCTTGCCCGCAGTTACGCCCCAATGGCTCCCAGGCATACTCGGGATCGACCTGGAAACTTCTGGACGCGGATCAGGCACATCATTCCCAGTCTGTGGGTGCTCAGGCCGCCGTATACTCCTACGGTGGCAGCCAACAACAGCACGCCATTCGCTGGTGGATGCCACTATTGCTTGCGCTACTCCAGGGTCCACCGTACAACTGTCGAGCTATCACCCATGGTTCGACTTTTGCTGGAACTTGGGGAAAGCTCGAACGTCAAAGAAACCATGTTGGGCTTCTCGGGCTGCGTTTTTATTGCTTTGTTTCTCCACGCGGACACACTAGAGCACGCTCATCACTGACACGATACCCATCGCCCCAGTACTTTTCGAACAATGCCGAACGTGTTCGCTTGCAACTAGCGCTGCCCCATCACAATCGTCGCCATGGGTCTTGCCGTCCAGCCCGTGTGGCCGACGGCTCAGGACGCCTCCACCTGGGCGCCCTCCGGAGTCGGCCTGTAGCCACCTCTGGCAACAGGGAGGACAGCCTGGAAAACTCGCCGCGCAACTCCCGAAAACTGTGCAAGCCCCGGTCTCTTCAATTGGCCTACCTCGCGGCCCAGGCAGACTCGCAATGCTTCCACTCGCTTCCCGCCAAAATCCAGCAGAAACACTTCTCTGAAGAGGAGCGCCTCCGTTTCCGCCAGGCTTACCACCGCTTTGTCCTCGACGCCGCCGACCGCAGACGCTACCGCGCCCGTCGCGACCCCCAGGCCTCCTCCCCGTCTTTGCACAGCAAGCCGTCCCAGTCGACTGTCCCGTTGTCCCAGGCGTCTACGCTGTACTTTGGTTCCGACAAAGACGACGCTGCCATGGATGACTCGCTCTACGATAGCTTCCGGTGGTTGGACGAGGATGCGGACCTCGATTTGACCCTGGGCCGCTACCATGCGCAGAACTTCAACACCATGCCCAAGCTGCCGACCCGCAGAAGGCCCTCCTTCCGACGAACAATGTCCTTCAACTCCGTCAATCTCGGTCGCAAGCCGTCGTCCGCCGTCCGCCATAGAAGATTCCCATCGCTGGCTCGGGCGTCCCACGCCCCGCCATCTTCGAACACGCTCAGCCGTGCCTCCACGTCCCGACCCCCATCGGACAACGATGTCCCCCGCTCCTCCACCTCCAGCGTCGAACCGGCGGCGCAATACTACCAAGATCCGGAGGCCCGTCTGAAACTACGGGTCTTTCTTTCCTCTCCGCAAAAGTTCGACGAAGCTCTCCGGTTTGGGTTCCCGGCGTTGGAGAACAAGGAGAGCCGCAGCCCCGAACCACAGCCGCCAGAGGAGGTGGAGACAAACCCGGAGCCGCAGGAGTTCACGGGCACCTTTTTGGATGTCGACGACGACCGCTCTGCCTTCGGGGGCGGCGACAAGGATGAGCCCGAGCCAAATCAACCCAGTGATTTGCGATTGTCGAACGATGTCAAAAAGAGCCCAGTAAGGCCCACCATCTGCGCAGAGCACTGGCAGCCGCCCGGTACGCAAGACGGTCCGGGTACTCGCGAAATGACGCTGAAGATGACCCTCACCCGCCCCGACCTCCGGACGGAATCGTCGACCCCGTCGCCGGTGGAGAACAATCTGAAAGATGCTGACCTGCCCGCCGGTGATGGCGGCAATCGGTTCCCGGAGTTGGAGCCAGACGACCAAGGGACAATGAAGAAGATGTGGCGCAAGCTTTTGAGACAAAAGGGGTGATCTATATCGCTCTGGTCTCCCCCTGCTGCTGTGTTCTATGATTCCTCTCCTTGCTTCTTGCCTGTGCTTTTGCGCGCGAGGCAATACTTTCTCCTGGATACCCTTCTTTTCTAGCGCTCTATCCTCAAGTCTGTTTTTACACGATGCTTGCACTACATAAAACCAGATTACTTCTAGCTTTGGTACGGCGATTGGCGCGAGGACTGGATTTTCACCCTGTAAATAGACCCTTTATACTCCATACATTTTACGCATATGCATAGTTTTATGCATTATTGGTAAGCGTCACATGACCGCAGCTGTTCGGGCCAGCGCAGCTTCTCGGAGCTCGACAGGCAGCATCATGTTCCTTTGCAGCCTTGTTCCTGTCGCCGCGCAGCCTGCACCGTGGTATTAAGTACGTATTTTGGTTGCTCTTTTTCCCAGACTTTTACACTCCACCTCCTGACCATCCTCTGAACGCCTCACGTCTCGCGGCTGCCTATTCCGCAGTGTGCAACCCTTGATCCATTCAAATGTTTGAGTACCCCCGGTCATGATTACACGGTGGCTTTTGCTTGTCAGCTACCTGGTACTGGTGCTGCTATGGCAGCCTAGTAACGCGAAGAAGTCCGAGCCCAAGATCACCTCTACCGAGCTCGATCACGAACCCGTCAACCTGTCCTACTTCGAGGACTCCGATACGATCGTCTACCAGGACAGGTCCGGCAATGTCCACCGGTCGGTCGACGGCGGCGAGGAGTGGGAGGTGGTCAAAGGCAAGGATGGCGGCATGGCGGGCAAGGTCGCTGCGTTGATCCAGCATCCGTACGATAAGAACAAGGCCTATGCTCTGGGTATGGACGGGAAGCATTGGATCACAACCGACCAGACGAAGACCTGGAAGTTGTTTAAAGTCGAAATCATACCGTCCCTTCTCGCCGACTTTCCCCTCGCCTTCCACGGCTGGGATTCGAGCAAGGTTATCTTTCAGGGCGAGGAGTGCAGCGGCTTGCGCTGCATTGAGAGGGCTTTCTACACTCTTGACGACTTTGAGACAATAGAACCGCTGCGCGATGGTGCGTTCGGCTGTTCTTGGGCCCTCGGGAACCCTCAGTTTGCTCAGGGTCTCGATATTGCGGATGATATTGGGAACCGCATTCTCTGCATCGTGCCGGGATTGAAGGTTCCCTTGGGACATGCCAACCGGCTTGTCTTCTCCGACGACTTCTTCGAGTCCAACTCCGAAGGCGTGGAAATGAAGTTACAGCAAGGTCGGCCGGTGACAGGCATCATCAGCACCGCTGCGGTTAAGAAGTTCCTCGTGGCGGCCGCCCGGTCCGAGGGTACCGATGAGCTCGCGCTTTATGTCACTGATGATACCAAAGTGTGGCATCGCGCGGAATTCGGGAGCCACCGGCTGGAACAAGGCGCGTACACCGTGCTGGAAAGCACAAACTACAGCCTCCAAGTGGACGTCTTGACCACCAGTCGGGATAGTGCCATGGGCGTGCTCTTCACTTCTAATTCTAACGGTACTTATTTCACGCGCAATATCGAGCACACCAACCGCAATACCGCCGGGCTCGTGGATTTCGAGAAAGTCGCCGATATCCAAGGAATTGTGCTCGTCAACACTGTCAAGAACTGGGAGGAAGTCGAGCAGTCTGGCGCCGAAAAGAAGAAGGTCGTTAGCAAGATTAGCTTCGATGATGGGAGGACTTTCCAGTCGCTCAAGGTTGGCGACAAACATCTGCATCTGCACTCGGTTACCACCATTGCGAACGTTGGTCGTGTGTTTTCGACCCCGGCGCCGGGACTGGTTATGGGGATTGGTAACACTGGCGACCATCTGAAGGACTATCCCAGTGGTGATCTCTATGTCTCGGACGATGCTGGGGTCACTTGGAGGCAAGCCCTCGACGGACCTTACAAGTATGAGATTGGCGACCAGGGCGCGGTTGTGATGGCCGTTAGCGATGATGGCAGCACCGACAAGATCAAATTTTCTCTTGACCATGGGAAGGAATGGGAATCCGCCAACCTTGGTCAGAAGATTTATCCCCGGATACTCACCACTACTCCGGATTCGACCAGCTTGAAGTTCCTGCTCATTGGCACGACCAAGGACAGGTCGGAAGGAGAGTATGTCATTTATTCCGTCGATTTCAAGGGCCTCCACCAGCGGAAATGCAAGAAAGATGACTTTGAGAAGTGGCCGGCTCGCCTGGACGAAAATGGCGAACCTGACTGCCTGATGGGCCACAAGCAGTTCTTCAACCGCCGAAAGGCAAACGCAGACTGTTTCGTGGATGAGGAATTCAAGGACCCCGAGCCAATATTTCAGCCGTGCACGTGTTCCGCCGAAGACTTTGAATGCGAATACAACTTTGTCCGCAGCGATGACAGGAATAGCTGTGTTCCTGCTCTGCCTTTGGCGCCTCCACAGGGCAAGTGCCGCAAGCCCGGAGATACGTATACTGGCCCATCGGGCTGGAGGCTGATCCCGGGCGATGTTTGCATCCGAGATGGCGGCGAGAATCTGGACAAGGATATTGAGCGGCCGTGCAATGACACCAGCGGCACTCCTTCAACTGGCCCTATTAGCGTGACAAAGCAGATCATTGACGCAAGCGGAACCCGCGAATATTATTATTTGGAGCGGCAAGCAAGCGACTCCGGTCACGACGAGACCATCATATTGAGGACTAGCGAGCAAGACCTCTACATCACCCATGATCACGGGAAGACCTGGGATAAACCGCTTAAGGGGGAGAAGATCGGGGAACTGATTCCTCACCCCTATCACACCGGTGGCGCATTTTTCCTGACCGGCGGCAAGAAGGCCTTTTGGACCGTGGACCGCGGACATACCATCAAAAGCTTCAAAGCGCCTAGGAAACGAAACGTTGACCATCTCCCGGCGCTGGCGTTCCACCCTCAATATAAGGACTGGCTGATCTGGACTGGTGCTGCAGACTGCGATGGTGGTGACTGCCACTCCGAAGCCCACATTAGCAAGAACCGGGGAGACGATTGGGAGCTATTCCTCCGCTACGTCCAGAAGTGCGAATTCGCAAGCCGGGAAAACCGGGAGGAGAGCGATGAGCTTGTCTTCTGTGAGCAGTATGAAAGCGAGAACAAAAAGAATCCCCTGCAGCTGCTGTCGAGCGAGAACCTGTTCGACAGCAGCAAAGTCCACTTCAAGGACGTGATTGCCTTTGCAACGATGTCTGAATTCATTGTCGTCGCTTCTCGGGACTCGGAGAACTCGACCTCCCTGAAAGCCAGCGCTAGTGTTGACGGCAGGATTTTCGCGGATGTCGAGTTTCCTGTAAATCTTGACGTTCCGGACCAGAAGGCGTACACCGTGCTCGACAGCTCCACGCATGCTGTGTTCCTGCATGTTTCGGTCAATAACCAGGAAGGGGCCGCACACGGATCCCTGATCAAGAGCAACAGCAACGGCACATCCTATGTTAGCAGCCTCAGTGCAGTGAACCGGAACGATGTCGGGTTCGTGGACTTTGAGAAGACGCAGGGTATTGAGGGTGTTGCTATCGCCAACGTGGTCGGTAATGTTGACCAAGTCGACAAGAAGGGAGCGGCCAAGAAGCTCAAGACTATGATCACGCATAATGATGGTGGGCAGTGGACTTTGCTCGCTCCTCCGGAGAAAGACGCCGACGGAAAGGGCTTTGGCTGCTCGGCCAAGGCCGGGAAGGCTACTAATAAATGCTCGCTGCATCTCCACGGCTATACAGAACGAACGGACCCGCGGGACACGTTTGCGTCGGGATCTGCGATTGGGCTTTTGATGGGGGTAGGCAACGTGGGCGAGTATCTCACGAGCAAGAGTGAAGCGGACACGTTCATGAGTGGGGACGGCGGAATCACCTGGAAGCCCGTGAAGAAGGGGAGGTATATGTGGGAGTATGGTGACTCGGGGTCGGTGATAGTGATAGTGCCCGAGTCGGAGCCAACCAAGACGCTTTATTACAGCCTCGACGAGGGCGACACGTGGAAGGACTTCCAGTTTTCGGACGCGGAGATGAACATCGCAGACATTTCGACGGTGCCGTCGGATACGTCGAAGAACTTCCTTCTATGGGGCAAGGAGAAGGACACCAGCCATCAGAACAAACTTGCGACGGTCAATCTCGACTTTAGCGGGATCCGCGAGCGGGAGTGCGAGCTGGATGAAGACCTGCATGAGAGCGATGACTACTATATCTGGCAGCCGAAGCATCCGTTGCAGGAGAACGATTGCTTGTTTGGGCACAGGGAGCAATACCACCGCCGGAAACCAACGGCGGATTGCTGGAACGGCTGGCCGGAGCCGCATATGCACAGTATCAGTGAGAATTGCGCCTGTACGAGAGCGGACTATGAGTGGTGAGTGACATTCCATTTCGGCGCTGACTAGCAAGAGGCTTACGGATGGCAGTGATTACAACTACGAGCCGCAGAGCGACGGCAGCTGTGATTTAGTTCCCGGCCTTCCCAAGCCGGATGCAAAGGCGGTTTGCAAGGCGGATCCCGACGCGATCGAATATTGGATGCCGACAGGCTACCGGCGTATTCCGTTGACGACGTGCACGACCGAGAATGGGGGTTTGAATCTGGACCATGAAGTATCCAAACCGTGTCCCGGCAAGGGGAAGGAGTATCAAGAGAAGCACGGGATCAGCGGGACGGCGCTGTTCTTCGCGATCGTCATCCCGATAGCGGCCGCGGCGGGGATAGGCTATTTTGCGTACACCCGATGGGACGGCAAGTTCGGGCAGATCCGTCTTGGAGAGAACGTCGGCGGCCCGGATGGCTTGCTGTCTCGGGACTCGCCGCTGGTCACGGTGCCGATTGCGGTGATTGCGGGCGTCGTGGCCGTCACTCGCGCGCTGCCGCTCTTGGTGACGAGTTTGCTGCGCAGCGCGGGCGGGTACATGCGGCTTGGAGGACGGGGCTACCAGAGGCCGTATGCGTCGCGGGGATCGTTTGCGGCGCGTCGAGGCGACTACAGCGTTGTGGACGACGAGGACGAGCTTCTGGGGGTGGAGGAGGGGGACGACGAGGACGATGAGATGTAGTCTCTCGTTGATGAATGACTGTCATGTCTTATATGTTGTACGCACTACTTTGATCTCTTGTACGGTATTCAGACTTGAGAATAGATGGAGTTGGACACAGCAACAGGTAGCTACATCACTGAGATAAATTGTCGGGCCCAAACGAATCCGGAAGAAGCTGCCCATTAGCATCGTCATCTCAAAAGAGGGAAATAAATACATACCTCGCCCATAGTCCTGACCACGCATCCCCCCTGACCGTCATACATCAACACCGGCACGTCTGGCGTGGTAAACTCGCGCATACTGGCCCGTCATCAGACCAAAACACCTTGACACAAAGAAGGAGGGAAGCATACAACTGCCTACACATCCCACAAGGCGCCGCCCCCGGCACAACATCCGACGCCACCGCAACAGCCCGCACGCGCCGATGTCCCGCGACCACCGCCGTCCCCAGCGCAACCCGCTCCGCGCACGTCCCGACCGGATACGACGCGTTCTCGACGTTCGCGCCGGTGATGTAGGCTCCCGTGTCGCTGAGGAGCTGGCGCCGACGCGGAAGTTGGAGTAGGGGCCTTGGTATGTTAGTTGGGTGTATACTACTAATGGAGGGGGGAGGGGAGGGGAGGGAGGAGGGTACAGTAGGCGGTTGATTTTGCGGAGATGGCTTTTGTCGAAAGGAGGTCGCGCTCTTCGGGGGTTAGGGACATGGTTGCTCTGCTTGGTGTTGTTGTTGGTAAGTAGGGGTTGTACGGACGGAGTATGAGAGGAGACGAGAAGTGAGGAGAGGAGAGGAGAGGAGAGGAGAGGAGAGAAACTGATATCAGCCGGTTATATACGGCCTCAATTAGCCAGACTATATACTCCTCTATCAACTCTATCTATCTGCCAAAAACCAAAGAAACAAACACGCTCGGATATAATCAGCCAAAATAACTCCGCAGTCCCTCGTACACCGTGAAGATAAACGCCGAGCTGGGCGCCGACCGCGCGCAGGTGATGCCACACCCGCGATACATCCCCCGGACGCCCTGCTGCTTCCACAGCGTCTTGCCAACGTTCCAGAAGTTGCGCCGCTGGCCGTTGCCAGCCGTTCGCGTCACATCCTCGGTCTGCATCCGCGACTTGATCGTGTCCGCTGGGTAGAACAAGAAATTGTAGCTGATGCCCGCCGTCGCGCCCGCGATCATCTGCTGGTAGATCGGGAGGGCCGTATTCTCCGACGGGTGTGTCCCCGTCGACGAAGCCGTGTACTGCCGGAAAAGCCCCGAAACGCCCTCGTACCCGCCGAACCAGGCCGCCCCACCGCCGGTCTCGCGGATGAGCGTGCCCAGCTGGCCTCGCCAGAACCCGAGCAACCCGTCCTGGCGGAACACGGACACAATGAGCGACAGCAGGCCAGGTGGTCTGGCGCTGGTGCCGTCCACGGGGACCTGCATCTTGCACTTGACGAGCTCGATCGGGGTCAGCGCAAGCGAAGTGATCGACCCGGACGCGGCGCCGCTGACCAGCAGGGCTGAAAAGGGGAGCGGGTCGGTCGACGGATAGACGGTTGCCCGCAGAGCGTCCTGCACAATGCGATAGCTGAAGAAGAGACAGCTGTTCTCGACCGCGGCGCCTGCCATCGGCGCGCTGATGCCGCGGTACAGCCCCGCGAGTCCGTCGGCGCGGAACGACTTGCGGAAGCAGTCCAGCGGCCCGTTGTACAGCAGAGGATGGTCGTTCGGCTGGGACTGGAGTCGGACCTTGACGGTGTCGAAGGGATACTCAATGACCTTGCCGGCCATTCCAGCGGCCTGGACGGGTTCCCGTAAGCGAAGGGCCCAATTGACGAAATCAGAAGCTTACCGATCCAAACACAACATCCTTGAGGGCTTCCAGCCCCTGATTCGGCGGGAGCGAGGGCAGCTCCATCGGCCTTTCGTCTCGGAGGGTTATCGCATGGTCGTGTGTCGCCATAGACGCAGACGGGAGCAGCTCGCTCCGAGTGAGAATCGGAAATGGGGAGAAGGGAAAGCGTAATCTCTCCTATCGGCAGAGCATCGTAGGGTGAAAGACCTGTAGAGACAGGAGGGGCAGAGGATATTTGACTCGGCGGCGGGGCGGTGAGTCGGGGGATTTAGCTGGGATGGCTGGTCCACAGATGGGACACACGAAGAGGCATCGGCACGAGAGGCACTGTTTGTGGGTCGGAGAGGGAGCTGGAGCGGACAGAGAAGACAGTACACCTGTAAGATGAGGGCAAAGAAGAGTCTGATAGCGAGACCGGAGACACCTTCCGCCGAGATCCGCTTATCTGATGAATCTAAGATAACTTTTTCCTTTTCCGCCTTCCGCTTTTTTTTCTGCCGCCGCCGCTTTTCGCTCTTCATTCTCCCGCGCCATGTCTGCTGCTCCCCCCGCTCCCCCCGTCCAGGGCATGAGGAAAAATGGTGTGTCTCCTGCTGTTCTCGTCGGTGTCGGTGCCTTGTCCTAACAGCTCCAGGCAAAAACTGGCACGCCGCCAAGAAGCCCTTCCGCCCGGGCTCGGGCATGACTTCGTACGCAAAGAGGGCCGAGGACCGCAAACACCAGGAAGCCATCAAAGAACACGAACGGGAAATGAAAGAGGAGAAGGAGTCCGAGCGACAGGTACGGGGTTTCCCAATCTGACCGGCCTCCTAGCTGACACCGCCAGGCCCATTTCCAGAAGATCAAGGAACGGCGAGCCGCCAAGGAGGAGAAGGAGCGTTACGAGAAAATGGCCGAGAAGATGCACCACAAGCGGGTTGAGCGGTTGAAGCGGAGGGAGAAGCGCAACAAGTTGCTCAACTCGTGAGCTCGATGGCGTTGCGTCGTGCTGTCATATCTGTCTTTTGTTAAAAAGTCGACTTTTGATGGTCATTGGCGGCGTTCGGGTTCTGGGATATGGCTGGATTTATGGTGACTACAATAAATAGATAGACCAATATTGTCTGGCCAATTTATTATTTGTAGCTGTGATGATGGGCCGCAGGAGACATTCCGCCTCGGCATTTCCAGCAGTCACTCCTCCCAACTTCTTGATGATCCGACCCACTAGCATAACACAGCACTGACTCCGTGATTACCACCTAGCCGACACGAGCATTGCATCAACACGTACACTGCGACACAAAATGTATGCCGTACCCCCCGTCCGTGCCAGGCCAATCATGTCGTCGACCTGGCCCGGCCGCAAAGACAAGGACCGCGACGGCGACGACGGCCTGCTGCGACCGACCACACATGAATCAAGCCGCTCGCGCGGGCCCTCCGAGTCCAGCGGCCCCAGCGCCGGCACCAGGAAGAGCAGTCAGGGCGACGCACTCGAGTCGACCAGTCTGGCCAGCCAGCAGGTACCGCGCTCAGCGGAGGATCTGGAGCAGGCGAAAAGGACGAGAAAGCACGGCGAGGAGTAGGTCTTACCCAACAATCTGCGATTCCAGACGTCTGTCTGTCTGTTTCGTGACTGACGAGCATGCTGTAGGTCCCTACGCTCGGCCCTGTCGTCGATCGGAACCCTCGCGACTGATATCACTCGCCGGCTTGACTACACCTACTACAATCTGCTGGAGAAGCTCTCGGCCCTTACCTCGACCATCGCTTCCTTCCGTGAGCTATCGACCTCTACGGCGGGCTTGTTCAGTGACTTCGACCGCGAGACGGCGGGCTTGGATCAGGAGATACGCAAGCAGATCGGCGAGCTCAAGGGCTTCCAGCAGCAGACCCAGAAGGTCGAGTCTCTCGAGGAACGGATGACGGCCGGAAGACATAAGGCCGAGGCGCTCGGAAAGAGAATGGAGAACATGCGCAAAGACATTGACAGCTGGGAGAAGAGGGAGGCGGACTGGCAGGCGTGCGTTGGCCGGAGACTTCGCATCTTCTGGTCGGTCGTCGCAGCCAGCGTCTTCGTTCTGCTTGTTGCTGTGGCTGTTAAGAGCTGGTCGGGTTCTATGCGGTCTCTCGATCCTGAGGCGCTACGGAGAACGCTGGACAGGAAAGAGGACCATATCTGGTCGACGTATCCAACCGGTCTTGCATATCGCCATGCAACCTGTGCGCATGGCTCCGTCACCCCGGCGTCTACGGATGGACCTACCGGTCACGATCCGCTGCGAATACTTGACGAGATTTGAGTCTACACGTATCATTCCATATACCGCATGCCGCAAAGAGTGTGATTGCCATTAGCCGGCCGCCTTCTTCTTCTTCTTGTCTTCGATTATCTCGATATTCGCCTCGGGAATTTCCTTCCCGTAAATCTCCAACAGCCAGTCCTGCACATCCTCGCAGACATCGCCCTGGACGGTAATCTCCTCGGTGCCGGCTGGCGACTTGGTCACCGAAGACCCGGTCGCGAATTTCTTGCCCAGATCCTTGGCCACCTTCTTGTTCTCCAGGCCATACACCTCCAGGCCGGCGATCACGCTGACGTGCTTGCGCTTGCTGCGTTCGACGCGCTTGATCTGGACCTTGGACGCGGCCTTGCGCTCGACGTCGCGAGCCTCGGCCAGCGCAGCCTTGGCCTCCTTCTTGGCGGCGTCTTTTTCGGCGCGTTCTCGCGCGGAGACGGATAGGGTTGAAAGATTGGCATTGAGGGCGTCTGTGGAGTCAGTCACTGCCCGCCGGCAGGCCATTGCAGGAGTTCGTACCCTCCGAGTATAGCCGTTGGTACAGGTCAGGGTGGTTATCTCTGAGCCAGTCTTCGCATTTCTTCGCTATCCCGCCGAACTCGCAGTACTGGAGGGTCAGCATGCGTTGGGCAGGGCACTGGGAACCGGCATACCTCTGGGGGGAGGGAGCAAACTGCGACGTCAGATTAGCCGGACCAAAGGAGGACGGGAGACTTACCACCGCAGTAGATGACGTGCCGTGCCTGAGGCTCGGCGGGGGCGGCTTCGACGTCGGCCATGGTTACGGTGGCATAAGGTATGAGGGAGGAAGATATGGATGAGGGGAGATATCTCTGTTTGACGAGTTTGATGTGTTTGACATGTTTACAGCGGGTGTTGACTCAGCCGCCAGTTGGCAGTTGTCTGGCAGGCAGAATACGGAATACTGCAATGTAGTAGACGTTATTAACCTGTAATGCATAATAATTTTAGTAGTTTTATAGATTTCATATTATTGCCCCGAGTATACAGGTACATCGTGTTGCAGTATTGCCCAACGCCCGCTGTTAGAGTGGCCCCAGCGCGCGTTAGCTCCGGCCGCCGCCCCAGTCTGGACTCTTTCTCCACTGTTTCTTCCCTGCTTCTCTTCTTTTCGACGTCCTCATACAACTGTCACTGCTCTACTTACTCGCTGCTACATCCCTGCTGCTCGCGCTTAGGCCTGCTTCGGACCATCTAGGAATGCAAGCCATGCCTGTCCGTCCCCGTCCTCGGCTTCTCCATCCGTGATCCTCCCGCTCCTCCGTCTAATCGTGACTCCCGCATCCGTCCCGCAATTGCTACGCGCCATTCCTCTGTATATATTCATTCGGCTGTGTCCATTGTCTCGTCAGCTGCCTTGTTGCATCCGCCGTTGCGAGACTCTCATGTGGCACCATGGCGGCTCTGTCCTCGCCTCCGGACGCCCGCTGCTCTCCCATCACCCAGCGATACTTCCTCGATGATCCCATTGACCCTCCCAAGTCGCCGATGTATGGCTATGCTTCAAAGGACTGTCCCACTCCCACCATCTCCTCCGCTCCCTCCTCCCGCTCGCCCTCGCCCGACTTCGCCCGCCCTATCCCGGACCAATTGCCGTACTCGCCCAGCACCCTCAGCAGCCTGTCGCTGGATGTCGCCGATGACGACGCTGACGATCAGGTTTACGACGATGGCGAGGTCATATTTCCGTCTCGTCATGCAGATCAACTCGATCAAAAGGAGCTGACTTCAACGGACCTCGACGAGTCTATTGACCTGTCGACCGACCGTTCCCATTGGAAGACCCACATTCCTGCTGCCGACGACTCGTCAATCGAACCCGAACCATCCAGGCACGTCGACTATCTCTCGCATGAGTGGAAGGAGGAGGAGGATATCTGGTCTTCGTGGCGTTACATAGCCGCCCGCAAGAACGCCTACAGCAATGGGGTGAGACTGGAGAACGCCTCCTGGAGGACATGGGCGAAGTTCAAACTGAACCTTGGCACGGTGTCTCCAGAAGCCCTTAACTGGTTTGTTTCTCTGTCATCCAGTCAAGCTCAGCTAACTCTTGTGTCGTAGGTTGAAAGATTGCGACGTGACATGGTTGTACGGTCCGCTGAAAACACATCGCTCCCACATCGACACGCCCGCCAATTCCAGTACATCACCTCCCCCAACCCAACTCGAAACCCCGGTTACTTTCCCGGATAGGAAGCCTATCCTGAAGAAGAAAACTGCATCCGAGGCCATACTACAACGCTCCTTGTCGCAACATACGCTCCTGCAGCATGCAGGGGCCATTTTGAGGGCACAGGAGGCGGGCAATGGCCAAATCCGGTCTGCTTTCTCGAATCCCGCTGGCTGCGCGGGAATGGGGGATCAAACGCCAGTAGCTTCGGCGGACGAGACTCCCTCAAGCACGCCATTGTCTAGCGTTCCCGGGACAAATGAGCGGCGTCATATCCACTTTAACAATGAGGTTTCTCAGTGCATCGCTGTCGAGGCCAAAGACGGCGAGGAGGAGCAGGAGAAGTGGCCGGTCACCCTGGAAGATGGCATTTCTACCAATGATAGCATTGCCATGGAGCAGACTCCTCCAGCGACGCCACCACAAAGCAGAAGCCCTCCTCGCAGCAGCAACAGCAACGAAAATAAAACCATCGCTCCCCTTCCGTCAACGACGCTGAAGTACCGCGGGGATACCCCTCCCCCGGCCGGTTCACTATTGAGCCGCTGGTACAATAGTTACTCGACATCCTCTCTATCACGCACTCCGTCAATGGAAACTCTGCGGCCCTCCTCGCCGCCTCCCAGCTTTCCCGTGGATGAAGACGACAACCACTCGGACCTGGGCCAGTGGCAGTCACAGCGACACCACCAGAGCTCCTCGTGGTTGAGCGACTCCGAAGACGAACTCGAGCTGGACCAGGACCTGACCTCGGGCGACGTGATGCCGTACGAGGACGGGGACTGGCCGGACACCGGCGGCGTCTTGGACAAGGTGGTTGACGCGGTGAACACGGCCAGGGACATCGCCCACGTTATATGGAACGTTGGATGGCGGAGATGATGGAGATGCATACTAATAATCATATATAATGCAATTGGCGCATCAGGCCGGTTATGTATATAGCAATGAAACGAGTAATGTGTGTTCATAAAATTATCAGAGTAGTACTGCTGTATCTGAGTAGGGTACATACTCTTAGTGTTAAGAGTAGATATAGATCGCCGCCGCTTTCCAAATTGGGCTGGTCCACCCCTGACTTTTGGGGCCGCCTCGACCTCTCCTGATCTACTCTCCTCTCCTCACCACCACTCAATTGCCATGGAAAACACTAACATCGCCGACCTCGTCGGGCGACTGGCCAGCGACGAAGATGCCGTCCGCAAAATGGCCGTCTTCAAGCTGCAGGGCTGCATCGGCGACCCGTCCTTCGCCGACGTCTTCATTGCCGACGGCGGCCTGTCCAAATTGCGCTATCTCACCCTGCACGCCTCGGGGAATACCCTGGCCTACAGCCTGACGAGCTTTGCGCGGCTCCTGGAGGTCGACAAGGGGTGGGAGTTTGTGGACCAGGAGCTGGTTGAGAGGGTAGGCTCCCTGTCTCTAGACTCTTATGTTGGATGCCGCTGACAGTCGACAACTAGATTATCGAGCTCATCGTCACCCATCCCCTGGTCAACATCCTGCGCGGTGCCATGTCCATCCTCGTGTCCATCGTCTCGCACCCTCACTCCGGCGGCCGCTCGTCGCCCGTCGGCACCTTTGGCTTCCGCGCCCTCAAACCCGCCATCGCCCTCTACCCGCAGTTCCTCGAGATGCTCGTCAGCCGCCTCTCCTCCGCCGACCACGCCCTGTGTGCCAACGCCCTGCAACTGATCAACTCGCTCATGCGCGACTCCATCACAAACGACTCCGAGCTCGACTGGCCCCGCTTCATCCAGGAACTCCAGGACCTCGGCGTCATCCGCGCCGTCTACGTGCTCATGCAAGGCTCCGCGCTGCAGGACCACGCCCATCCGCTCATCGAGTTCCAGTCCCTCACAAAGCTGCTCCTCCGGCGATGGCGCGATGTGCGGTTGGACTTGGACAAGCCCGAGCATCGGAGGGCGCTCAAGGGGATTCATCTCGCTAGTAACCCGGAGAAGGACAGCGACAGGGATGCTGCGGACAAGGAAGCGGACGCGAGCGACGCGGCGCGGAGGGCGAAGAAAGTCCACCAGACGAGGTGGCGGCGGATTGGATTCGAATCGGAGAATCCGGCGGCGGAATTCGAGGACACGGGCTTCCTGGGGATGATGGATCTGGCGGATTATGTCCGGACCCATCAGGATGAGTTCCAGAAGATGTTGCTGGAGCAGTCGACCAAGTCGGCCGGGCAGCGGTGTCCGATCGCGCGGGCGTCGTTGGCTTTGACTATGGTTCTGTACGAGCACTTTGAGGTCGACAAGTCGGAGATGGAGGATGCGAAGAGCTACTTGATCCTGGAGTCGCGGTCTAATCTGGACAGGCTATTCAGGCCGCTGCTGCTGCACTGGACGCGGCTGCATGTGGCGGGTTTGCATTCATTTTTCCGTCTGTGGAAGGCGACAGGGGCCAGAGTCGAGGATTTCGAGAAGATAGTAGAGCTCGTCCGCATTCTGCTCGAGTCCGTCGTCGGGGGCGCGTCGCGGACAAAGGACATCCAGGATGTGGAAGAAGAGCTGGCCGAGTTCGAGTACCAGCGACTCCGCGAGCTGCAGATGGAGCTCCTGGAGCTCACCTACGAAGACGTCTGGGGGCATCATCTGCGACAGGTACGCCATGAGCTGCACCATGAGGCGCTCCAGTTCGTCAAGGAGCAGAGGATTCGCTGTCTGCTGCAGGGCGCTTGGTTTCCCAACGAGAACGCCTCCAAGTCAGAAAATTCTGCTGCTGCCGCTTCTCAGAGATATGTCCAGCTCTCCCATAACCGGAGGTTCCTGCATTTTGGGGACTTCGGCTCCGATGCGGATAAGACGCCGGAGCTGGATACGCTGCCTGATAAAAGTGAGTAATCTCTGACTGCTGGTATGCTCAGGCTAATCTGTTTAGTCGACTTGTCGATTGTCTCGTCTGTAGTGTCAAATGTTTCGGCCGTGCCGGACGACTCGTCGGCGTCGACTGTGAAGTCGGCCTCTCATCATACCCCGTCTACCAAAATCCGCATCCACGGCTACGTCTCGTCGCCGGCGACAGGAAATCCCCAGAAAGGCCAAGGGCACGCCCGCTCGGGCAGTCTATCCACCCAAAAAGAGGTCGTTCTCCTGACGCTCAGGCCGCAATCCCACAGCATCGCGTCGGAGTGGCTGGACGGGTTGCTTATGCTCCTGAACCAGCAGCCCATCACGGCGGAGACCAACAAGCTAATCACGCTGGTCGGTAATTATGGGCTGAAGATCCGCTTGCTGAATGTCCGGTTCGACGATGCCGCGTTTGCGGGGGAAGCCCCCAAAGTGCCTTCACGCGAGGGTCTTGACGACGACTACTACTACGATCTTTTTGGGGGTGCTTAAATGCGCCTGTCTGCGCCGGGGCCTGGTGTCTGTTACTTTTCATTTCGCCTCACTGCTGGATTTTGGATACCGATATACGTTTGGGTAGATTTTTCTTGGTTATGTTGTATACCCTGTGCATGTTTGATTAGGTATTCTGGTATTTCTTGTAATAGCATTGCGTGTTGAACCGGTCGATCGGTGCCTGGCGTCCAAGGTCAGCAGCGGTCGGTGGGAAGCCGTATGGCTGGATAACCCCAACCCGCGAAGCTGTTAGCTAACGAGTCAACAGCCGGATTTTTGGCAGTTATGCACTGCTTTATTAAACTTTGTTCAAATCGAGCAGAATTCCGCGGTCGGCTGCCCTGTTATGCTTGATGTAACCCGGCAGCGAGTGGTATCATACTAACATCACTTCTCCAGGGCGCCCCTATAAAGCCAATTCGCGGTTCCATGGCTTCTCTGCCGTATCTTCTTTGGTACAGATTTTCGATCGAAGCTCTACATCGATTCAATTGCACAATATGACGACCGAACTCCCAAAAACCATGCGGGCGGCCGTGGTCAAGGACTTCAACAAAGGCTACGAGGTCCGCGACGTCCCAGTGCCCACCGACCTGGGCCCCAACGACGTGCTCCTGAAGATGGAGGCCGCGGGGTACTGCCATACCGACCTCCAGGTCATGGAGGGGGTGTATGAGTCGGCCGGGGCCAAGCCGGGGCTCATCGGATCGCACGAGCCCGTCGGCGTCGTGGTCAAGGCCGGGTCTAACGCAGGCAAGTCAAACGTCCACGTCGGCGACCGCGTCGGGTCGATCAATACATACGGGTTCTGTGGCGACTGCGAGACATGCACAGGTCAGGGCCAGCAGCTCTGCGACAACCTCGTCGGCATGCTGGGCCTGACAATCGACGGCGGCTTTGCCGAATACATGAAGGCGGATGCGCGCGTCGTCTCCAAAGTCCCGGGCGTCATTCCGTCGCCGGAAGCGGCGCCGCTCTTCTGCGCGGGCGCCACCGTCTACGGCGAGATCATGGCCGCAGACATCCACCCAGGGCAGTGGGTGGCCATTGTCGGGATCGGCGGGCTGGGCCATCTGGGCATACAGTACGCCAAAGCGCTCGGATGCCGCGTGATCGCGATCGACAACCGGCACGAAGGCATCGCGACGGCGCAGGCCGTGCCGGACCACCTCAAACCCGACATGACCTTTGTCACCGACTCGCAGGACGCGACCACGAAGGTCATCAACGAACTGCAGTCGGCGTTCCACGCGACGAACCCGGGCGTCGACCGGGTCATCGTCAACGCGGAAGCGCGCAACCTCATCCGGTTCGCGCAGCAGTTCCTCCGCAAGGGCGGGATCCTGGTCGACGTCGGGCTGCCGTCGGACCGTACGCTGGAGGTGGATCCGTTCGCGCTCAGCTTCAAAGAACAGACGGTCAAGGGGCGGCTCATCTGCACGCCGATGCAGTGCCAGGATATGTTGAATATGCATGCGAAACACGGATGCAAGACGCATATCGGGCATACGTACGGCGTGGAGCAGATTAATGAGATGTATAACCACTACCAGAGGAAGGATTTGAAGGGGCGGTTGTGTATGGTGTTTCAATGAGCCGGTATTGATTTGGTATTACACTTTTGGCGAGTTATAGAAACAACTAATAAAGAGGCGTTACTATTCTTATCTCTGTCTTATGTACTGGAATATATGTCCGCATGGCTTGATATGTCTATAGGTCAAACTCGGATATACTCCACTGCAATCGCCCTTCTGATACGTGGTTATTCTTCCGCTTGTTGTAGATAGCTACCAGATCAGTAGGGCAGATCTGAATATCCCTTCCCGTCTCTCCACAATCAAGACACGGCCTGATATGACGAAATATGTTCTACCCTGTATATTTTCCCTTGACTTTACTTGCTTGTTGGATGTTGATCGCTATGCCATGACTGCTACTTGCATCACTTCTAAACAGGATACGGCTACGAGCTTACGACTCTTCATTCGTAGAAGCAGTATAAATAACCGAGTAGTCGATACATGATGGCCATACTATACACGATCCATGTCCAACATCCAATATCCTCACCGCGACCTTCCTCGCCTCGAATAACTTAACCACTCCAACACAACCAAAAAAAACAAAAAACACAAGTCAATCCAAAATGGGTGCCGTCGCCTCTTGTGTACGTCCCTTCTTTCCCCTTCCCTTCCCTATACTAGTATCCTTTCTAACATCTTCCAGATCGTAGGCGTCTTCAACTCCATCGGCGCGTGCCTCCTCGGAATCGTCCACATCGTCGGCTCCATCTGCAGCGGCATCGTCAACGGCATCGTCGGGCTGTTCGAGGTCCTGGTTACCTGCCTGACGTGTGGGTATTGTGGGCGACGGAAGGGGGGAACGGGAACGGGGTCCAGGAGGATTAGGAGGTCGAGGGTCTAATTGATTGCGATGGGTGGGTTGACAGTGATGGATTTATATACCCTTTAATTGTGTGTTTCGATAGAGGCTGGTTTTATATAGTGGCCTAACTGCGATATGTTTAATATGCTCTATTCTATTACTGTTCACATAAGAATAGGGCTGTAAGTAATGCAGGGGATAATAGCCCTACATTAGCCCTATGTGATAGTGGTATCAACAGAAACCTGCCTCGTCACAATAACCCCACCAGGCGGGCGCATCTCACGCCCAACCAACTCCGTACTGTCATCCTTGAACTCGCGACACGCCCGCCCGCGCGTGCTGAAGTAATTACTCCTACCACCTCTCCGACCAAGCACACTATACCTCTGGCGCAGGGAGGACGCAGCCCCCGCCTCGCGCTCCCCGACGATAAACAGCCGCAGCGCCGGCAGACACGAGGTCACAATGGCCGAGGAATTCTCGAGCATGGAGAACAGCTGGAACTTGACGGGGTCGACGTTGGAGGTGGTTGCGTTGGCCATGACGAGGCGCAGCACGGCAAAGGTGATGGGGATGATGGGCAGCGCGAAGAGGACGGCCAGGAGGAGCCGGGTGCGCGCGTTAACATGCAGTTTGCGCAGAAGGGGAAATGGGATCAGCATGACTGTCGCTCTTGATAGTGGTGAGTTGACTGGTCTTCTGGTTGGTAGTGTCGGATGGGCAGGGCTGCGCACTCAATATATCGCAGGCTATGTCGGCGCCCGCCGAGAACTTGAAGACCAGGTTCGAGTAGTAGATGTCGCGAGCCGAATCGCATTTTCCTGTTCTTGTTAGCTCGTGCTGACTACTGGTTGAGTCTCCTACCCAGGACAAAAAAGTCGCGGAGCGGATCGCACGCCAGGTTCTGCAGCACCACCAGGGTGATCCAGGACGACGCGGTGATGGCGCACATGGCCCACCAGAAGATGCGCATGGGCGTGTCCACCGAGTCGAACAGGCGCCAGAAGAAGAACAGCAGCGAGAACTTGACGGCCCACAGCGTGGTCCAGAGCAGGAAGTCCAGCGCGAACTGCAGCCGCAGGAAGAGCGAGGCGTCGGCCATGAAGCGCGGCGTCAGCGCCTGCGTGCGGTAATCGAAATACTGCACCTCGTACATCAGCGGAATGGCGGGCTGGTAGACGGCGGCCGTGGCCAGGTGGCACAGCATCGCGAAGAAGATGCAGTGGTCGTTGACGAATAGCTTCCGCGTCTTGCGGTACTGCACGTGGGTGCGGATGGCGACGAAGAGGCCGGACAGCCCGACGCCTACCCACATGAGGGCCTGCTGCTGTCAGTGATAGACTGGCTGGTTGGGGCTGGGAATCATACCGAAAGGCCAGTCTGGGAGATATACGGCGCCATGGCTGCCCTGCGGATCGTCTACGCGGCATTCATATAGGGGTTAGACTGGACACTTCGCTTGCCGTGGTTACAGCACTAGTTCTACGCCGCAATTTGGCGTATGCATCTAATTACTGCTAGATGCTGCTAAGATGAGCCCGGCGTTCGCAGTAGATTAACGCCCGCCCGGCATTGGCCCCAGCCCTGGGAGACCGCCCCGGCCTAGGCCCACCGCGGCCCCCATCGCTAGCCCTAACTGCTTTCCTTTCCAACGATCGCTGGCTGTCCTTATATTCCGTCCTGGCCCAGCCAGGTCTACTCTAGATACTCTGTAGTATGCCCTCATTTCCAAGATGCAGCTCCTCCTTTCCCTCCTGGTCCTCTCCGCCGCTTTCGCCAGCCAAGTCCGCGCCAACACCACTGGCAGCCCAAACAGCCTGCACGAGCTGGCCACCAATTTCCCCCCGACGGCAATAGTCGACCCCATCTCTATCGAATCCATCCGCAACACTCTCGCCCTGTACCCCTTCGCCATCGACGGCAAGAACTTTGACGCCCTGTCTAACGTCTTCTCCGCCGACGCCGCGGCCAACTACTCCGCGCCCTTGAACGTGCTCTCGCCCCTGTCCGATATCAAGGCCACCCTGAGTGCGAGTCTGTCCTGCGTCACCACCCAGCACCAGTTCGGCACCCAGCTGATCGATATTGACGGGCCGCTCGAGGCGCGGTCCGTTACATACTTCCGCGCCGCGCATTTCGGAACAACCCCCGAGACGGAAGATCAGGTTTTGTACACGTTCGGGCAGTATCAGGATGCGTGGAGGAGGCAGGCGGATGCAAGTTGGAGGATTGTGAGGCGGGATTTGGTGTATATGGTAGGTTTTCCACCTGTTTGGGGGAGTGTGCTGACCGAGTAGGGACCGCGGATTGGGAATCAGATGGTGTTTCTGTGCTAGGATGCTTGTATAGACTATAGATATAAAAATCCTGAAATCAGGAAACTCTTAGAGCATAATGCTATTCCCAATTCTGGAGATATTACTATCAGCAGTCTCCGACACTGACAGACGATATATACATTCTCAATCCGGCGGGCTGGGGTCAAGCAAAGTACCCCCTCCCACCCCTCATAGACGAATCCTGCAGACACTCAGACAGACTCGCCAACTCCGCCAGAAGCACATCTCCATCGCTGCATCTCCGGGCCGTGTCAAAATCAACCAAAGTCGCCTCCGATCCGCGAACGAGGAAGTTAAACCGATTGGTATCACCGTGTCGGATCCCCAATTCGTGTAGCCGCGACAGGACTTCCCGGCAGGCCTCCAAGTCTCCAGGTCCAGCATGTCGCGCGTCCACGATATACTCCATCAGAAACCCAATCACCCGGCCGTCCTCGGTCAAGTGGCCCAGGAACCGGGGCCCGATATCGTGGCCGTTGATCCATTCGTATGCCGTCGTCTCGTTCTCGATATACCCGATTTCCCAGTCAAAGCGCGCGAATTTGGCGACGACAACAGCGTCGAGGTTTGGGACCTTGGCTTTGTAGATGCCCGTTCGTAGTTTCTCGCCCGTCTCGATCTCTAAACAGTCGACGCGCGTCCCGTGCCATGTGTTCTTGACCCCACGGAATGCGGTCCGCGTCGTGTATACGAAATGTGGCTGGCTGTCTTTCGCATCCCAGGCTACCAGTCCGTCGTTCCAGTTCCCAGAAGGCAACGGAGGAAGGACGGAAGCCAGCGCTGGGCCGAAACACATGTCTTCAGCCTCGTATGTCCCCGGCTCGATGGTCAGATACTTGATCTGGTGGCCGTCGACCAGCAGACGGACGAAGCTCTGGTCATTCTCGTCGACTTCAGCCTGGAGTAACTGGATTCTCTTCTGGTTTGGGGGCATTGTGTTGGACTTTAGGAAGGTCGTGGAAGTGGAAACGCGCGCGGGGAGTGTGTATGGATAGGAGGACATGACTGGGTGCAGCTGGACAGAGCTTACAGAGTGTGTTGGATTGGCTGTGCTAGCCATATTTTATGTCTTCACACTACAATTGGATCTGTGTTGTCCATGTACTATCTCCCGACCTCTTCCTTGGTTAACCAGCCGGTCGATGCAGCAAAGGCTGTCTTTGGCGTTTTCGTTTGCGTCGGCCTCCGCCTCGTGCTGCTCAAGATCTAAGACTGTGGTCCACTCTTATACCTGTGTTTATCATTATCTGCATTGTGTTAGCTAAAGATGGTCTGTAATGCCTTAGGATAAGACCCTTCTTCTAGCTGACCGTAGTCAACGATGGGCTGGCTGTTGTCACTCACGTCGCTCTTTTTTCTTTCTCTTTTTCTCCATATGATAATGTATTTTCGAAGCAGTGATGGTGATGAGAGGAAGAAGAAGAGAATAGTCGGAGAGGAAGGAAGAGTGTGAATAGATGACTGGTATTTTAGGGCTGAGGGCTTTGTCTTTGCGCCGCATACTATACGGACGCTGTTGATAGCTTCTACTATTCCATAACCCCCAAGACCCTACTATGGCAGAGGAGTTAGTTGGCCAAGTCCCCCAAGCTGTCGAACCAGGCTGTGTCTGAGGTGTCGGCATTCAGCATCATCTACTATGGTGGAGTGCTCGGTGTTCTGCCAGATTCAGGGGCTGAATCTGAGACAGTTCTTCATA
>RAQS01000043.1:0-76672 GCA_003698115.1 Aspergillus sp. HF37
ATGTGAAGGTGGTTGCCGTGGTGGTAGTGGTGGATGAGTGCTGGCGGGTGTGGTCTGTGGTGGTTGTTAGTTAGTTGACTGACTTCTTTAGGGCTGGCTGGCTATGGATGGATGAACTGACCGGGTTCCTTTATGCGAGTTGTTGCACCGACATGTCCTGGCTTTGGGAGCGATTGTTCGCCCTTCTCGCCGTCGTCGCGAGGACTTCCACGGAGCAGTGTAAACCGCTTTCCCTGCTTCTTCCGGCGACGACAGAATAGGAACAGCACGATCGCCAGGATAGCCAGCGCACCGACAACGCCGCCGACTACACCGCCGATCAAGGCTCCGTTGCTAGATGATCCCGATCCAGACCCTGATGTAGCACTGGGCGCAGACGTGGCCGTCGTCGCTGCGATGGTATCCGGCGCCGCAGACGTCGCGGTGTCGGATTGCGCCGGCGTAGACGAGACCGTCGGACTCGTCGAAGACGTAGAACTGGAACCAGGATTCCCATACGCTGTCGTCGAAGGACCCGCGTTGCTAGAAGTCACGCCCGAATCTGGGAGACATCAGCATCATCAGAATAGACCCGAAACCCGACTCACCGTCCGCATCGTCGCCGTCACCCGCATCATCATCATCGCCATCGTCGGGACACACGCCCGTCGTACACGGATCCAGCGTGCAGCAGCCGCGGAAGTTGCCTGCGGCGCAGACATAGTACTGTTTTCCGCTGGGGCAGGACATTCTGTCTCTCGTGTCACACACACACACATACACACACACACTCTCTCTCTCTCGCGGATTGCGACTGACAGGCAGACAAACGGAGGGGGTCAACTCAAGCAGCAGGCATCAAACATTGGTCGAACCAGGCATGAGGAGAGGAGACGAGAGAGCAAACAGAGATAGATGTACAGGAGACAGAAGGGCAGACAGTCATTCAGAATATCTTCCCTCAACACCGACGACGCCTTTCGCGTGCCTGAAACAGACCTGTCTTTGAGAGGAGGCTGTGGCGAAGCTGCAGGGCTTTGTCTCTGCGGATGGATGTTGCTAAATCGAGCTGTTTGTTTGTCTTGGGACTCGGTCTAGCCACGACGCTACAGGCTAGAGGAACGCCTCGCCTTGGCTAGTCGCGGGGTTTCGACCAGTCTGGGCTGGTTGGGCTGCAGGCCCAGGAGTCGGGGTCATCTGGGCTGTTTGGGCCGTTCTGGTGATGGTGTTTTGCTTCCGCGAACGGAACAGACAAAGAGAGAGAGAAGGGAGACTTACAGGTTAGGGCTAGGGCTACTCGACTGCCAGATCGGGAAACACATGAACTCCCTCTCCATTTGTGGTAAAAAACTGAGTACACAACTCTCGCCTGAAATGGATATACAAGTAGTAAATAACACAAAATTGGAGGCCTGGTTCATGCCTCTTGCAATCAGTCCTCCGTGCTTCTCCCAACTCCAAAACAGACTGCATTGGAGGCCTGTTCCGGCGACTCGGCGGCTCTTCTCGGGCCATGCGCTCTTAGGACGGCCCGGAACGATAATCATACAACTGCCCGCATCCCTCTAGTACGTACGCTTGAACGGCGGTACCGACTTGCACTCGGCCGCGTCCAGGGTGGCATCTTCCACGCGTCGGTAGTCCAAGTCGACCTTGCCGTGCGCATCCTTCTGCCATGTGAGGGTGTGCTTCATCCAGTTGTCGTCGTCACGCTCAGGGAAGTCCTCGCGAGCGTGCGCGCCGCGAGACTCCTTGCGGTTAGAGGCCGCAACGGCGGTTTGGGACCTGGTGATTCGTCAGCCGCTGCTCATGTCATCTTCTACCATCCAATACGTACGCGCAAGTCAACAGGTTACGCAGCTCCAGGGTCTCGGTCAGATCCGAGTTCCAGATCATGCTGCGGTCCTTCGTGCCTACTTGGTCGAACATCTGGTCGATCGCTGTGACCTTCTGGACACCCTCTTCCAAGCTCTCCTGGGTACGGAAGACACTGACATCCGACTGCATCGACTTCTGCATGGCATTACGGATGTCGAATGTCGACTTCGGGCCCTCGGCCGTGCGCACAAAGTCGAGGTCCTTGATCGACTGAGCACCCGCGTCGGCGCTCAGCTCGCGGTGCGGCTGACCAGGGCTGGCGATGTCCCGGACGCGGTGGGAGACAGCACGGCCGAACACAATCAAGTCGAGGAGCGAGTTGGCTCCCAGGCGGTTGGCACCGTGCACAGAGACACAGGCGGCCTCACCGCAGGCATAGAGGCCGGGCACCACCTTGTCCTTGCCCTGCTCGTCCACGGTCACAACCTCACCGGTGTACTTGGTGGGGATACCGCCCATGTTGTAGTGAACAGTGGGCAAGACGGGGATAGGCTGCTTGGTGACATCAACGCCAGCGAAAATCGAAGCGGTCTCGGAGATACCGGGCAGACGCTCATGCAGCAATTGAGGCGGCAGATGGCTCAGCTGCAGGTAAATGTGATCCGCTTCCGGACCGACACCACGGCCCTCGCGAACCTCCAGAGTCATGGAACGGGAGACGACGTCACGGGAAGCCAGGTCCTTGGCGGTGGGAGCATATCGCTCCATGAAACGCTCACCCTGAGAGTTGAGCAGGTAACCGCCTTCACCGCGAGATCCCTCCGTGATCAGGCACCCGGCTCCGTAGATACCAGTGGGGTGGAACTGGACGAACTCAAGATCCTGGTTCGGGAGACCAGCACGAGCAACCATGGCCATACCATCACCCGTACAAGTGTGGGCCGAGGTACAACTGAAGTAGGCACGGCCATAACCACCGGTGGCCAGAACAGTGTGGTGAGCCTTGAAGCGGTGTAGAGTGCCGTCCTCCTGGTTATAGGCGATGATACCACGGCACTCGCCATTCTCCATCAGCAAGTCCAGCGCAAAGTATTCAATGAAGTAGTTGGTGTTGTGACTGAGGGACTGGCCGTAGAGGGTGTGCAGAAGAGCGTGGCCGGTACGATCAGCCGCTGCCGCGCAGCGGTAGGCCTGGCCGCCCTTTCCGTACTCCCTCGACTGACCACCGAACGCGCGCTGGTAGATGAGGCCATCCTCGGTACGCGAGAAGGGGCACCCGTAGCCCTCCAGCTCGCGAACACTAGCCGGCGCCTCTCTGGTCATATAGTGGATAGCGTCTTGATCGCCCAGCCAGTCCGATCCCTTCACAGTATCGTACATGTGCCATCTCCAGTCATCCTCATGCATGCTGTCGGCCCGATGGTTAGCCAATTGCAACCGGCGGTATCAATGGCGGTTCACGTACTTCCCAAGGGCAGCGTTGATACCACCCTGAGCGGCGACAGTGTGGCTTCGGGTAGGGAAAAGCTTGGAGACACAGGCGGTGTTGAACCCAGCTTCCGCCAGACCGAAAGCGGCACGCAACCCGGCACCACCAGCACCGACGACGACGGCATCGTACTCGTGATCCTGGAGAGACCCGGGCGTCAGAATCAACACTGGCGATGTCTCCAAGGCTAGCTGCTTACAATCACCGGGTACTTCTCCGAGATGTATCCATCGGCCGCTTTGGCGCGCAACGGCTGATTGCCGAAGATGCGGGCTTGCGGACGAACGGGTTAGCGGAGCCGAAGGACCAACTGGCAGTTTCAATGCATACCTGCAGGACGAGAAGAGGAGAATAGGCGTCTTTGATCCCTCAGGGCGCGGGAGATCTTTGTACAATGGTCAGCCAGGGCAACCGAAGGAGTCGGGGGGGTCTGGGGCAGAATCGGGATGACGCACCTTGGAGGCGGGAGCCAGGCTCCTCAGGCTCAGGGAGCTCATGGTGACAGACAGAAAGAAAGGAAGAGCCTTGTCTAGCGAGGCAGAAGAGAGGAGAGAGGCACGAAGGGAGGTGAGAATATGCTCGCTGGCCGGATGAAGCTGCAGGCTCGGAACGGGCTGACATAATCATGGGCTCACTTGCCGAACGGGGAGGACCGGGGTCTGCGGGCCAATAAGGGGCCGTGTAGAACTAATCACCTCGGTCGGCCGGCATGCCCTGATTGGCCGAGGTCGGCTAGGCACGTGCCGGGCCCTGCTTCCGGCAAGACAGTCGGATATGGAGATACTCCGGAGTAGACAGTCGCATCCAGGTTAGATCAGTACAATTACAGACTCCCCCTTCTCTACCTAATTATACTGCATGTACGTCGCCGTCGAGTTGAACTTCAGGTTGCCCTTGATCACCTTGTCCACCGCGCCCAGGAAGTCCTTCTCCGTCGCAATCTTCCGTCGCGCCCGGATAGCAAACATGCCCGCCTCTGTCGCTACACTGCGCAGCTCAGCGCCAGTGGAGTTCGGGCACAGTCGAGAGATGAGCTCCCACCGGATATCCCTCTCCACCGACATGCTCTTGGCATGAATGCGGAGGATGTTGGCCCGACCCTCGACGTCGGGAAGCGAGAATTCGATCTTGCGATCAATTCGTCCGGGGCGCATCAGCGCAGGGTCCAGCGTCGACGGCCGGTTAGTCGCGAACATGACCTTGATGTTACCGCGCGAGTCGAATCCATCCAGTTGGGTGATCAGCTCCAGCATGGTCCGCTGCACTTCGTTGTCACCGCCAGCTCCATCGTCAAAGCGAGCACCACCAACAGCGTCAATCTCGTCGAAGAAGATAATGCACGCCTTCTTGGTTCGTGCCATCTCGAACAGCTCCCGAACCATCCGAGCACCCTCACCGACGTATTTCTGGACCAACTCGCTACCGATGACACGAATAAATGTAGCATCGGTTCTGTTGGCGATGGCTCGAGCACAGAGCGTTTTGCCGGTACCCGGTGGCCCGTACAACAGAGCACCCTTGGGGGGATCAATGCCCAGGTTGACGAATCGCTCGGGAGACAGTAGTGGCATCTCGACGACTTCTCGTAGCTTCTCAATCTGCTCCTTGCATCCGCCAACATCTCCGTATGTAACGTCGGGCTTGTCTTCCACCGTCATCATCGTCACGCTGGGGTCGATCTTGGGAGGGAGCGGTAGCATGATCTGGTACTTATTCCGATCGACACTGACGATTCCATTAGCATATGCAGCAGGACAAGCAAACAGTCACCTACCCAACTCTCATGCCTTCCTCGATATCTGTAGGACTCACACGCTCCCCTAGGTTGACAACGAATTTGGCAATCTGCTTGACGTTGATGACGTATTTGCTCTTATCCGTGTCCTTCTCATCCTGGATAATCTTGGTGCAGCGAGCCACCTGCAGCGGTTGCTCTTCTGCCATGCGTTGTCGGTCTGCGGCAACATCCCAAAGGTGTGGTGGTGCGAGACCGGTGTCGGATTCCTAAGCGCGTCAGAACAGTCCCAAGTAGTCATCGACAGAAATTCAGTACCTTGACACCGATCTTCTCGTTCACACTCGCTTGCTTCTCATTGATCTGTTTCTCAAGCTTCTTCAAGGCAGTGGCGTAGGGCGCGGCCCCGTAGGTCTTGAGCACTTCGATATCACTGCCATCGTCAGCCATCACTTCAACCCGCTAAATGGGCGGCTCAGGACACATACGCATCTGACAAAGGAGTGATCTTCTTCTCCTCCTGCTCCTCGTCCGCAAAGTTCTTGCTGTACTTGTCCCAGCTCTCTCCTGTGGCGCTAGGCATGGTGACTAGCCACTAGACACGAAACCAAATAAAAGCAGCCAAGTTCAACAGTGACAGTAAGGAGAACGCAAGGTCAGGAAAACAAATCAGGGACCCTTGGTAGATGACGGGATGGGAAGGCAGATGGGAGAGAGCAGAGAAGGACAGCGGAAGAGCTGCAGTCGGCTGGGCAGCTGACTAGCGCAATGCCAAGCATCACCACCGCCCAAATCCTCCCGCAAAGAAATTCCCAGCGCTTCTCTTCCTCCCCTCGCGTACCCATCTTTATCGTCTTTTTTTACTCTGTCTTCGCTACAGCTTCTTCAAGATGTCGACCGCAGTGTCCCAGGGCCCCCCTGGAAATAACACCTTCAAGGTCTGTCCAGCAGTCGCAGAATTGCTTCGTGTGGGCCGGTGCTGATAGTCTCGCAGGATAAGGAGAAGCCAATGGCAGTGCGCACGGCCAATATCCTGGCCGCTAGAGGTATTTACCTATTCCTGAGGAACAGGGCTTGTGATGGCTGACTGATGAATAGCTGTCTCTGATGCTATCCGAACGGTATGCGCTCGAGGAGCGGTGGTTATCGATGAGGGGCTAACGAGACCGACAGTCCTTGGGTCCCAGGGGAATGGATAAAATGGTGAGTTGGAGATCGGTATATTCTAAGCGTGATGCTAATACGAATTAGATCCAAACGCCTAAAGGAAACACGCTCATCGTACGGCCCCTAATCCGCATCTCGACACGACACGCTGACCTCCGCAGACCAACGATGGAAATACCATGTTGAGGGATATGAGCGTCATGCACCCGGCGGCGAGGATGCTGGTTGACCTGAGCTCGGCCCAGGATGTTGAGGCAGGTGATGGGACGACGTCTGTTGTTGTCATCGCAGGCAGTTTACTGGGGGCGGCCGAGCGATTGCTGTCCAAGGGCATTCATCCTACCATCATCTCAGAGTCTTTCCAGCGAGCTGCGGGCGCGGCAGTCGAGATCCTGCACAACATGTCTCGCCCGATTAACATGATGGACCGCGCCACTCTCCTCCAAGCTGCTTCGACCTCGCTCTCCTCGAAGATCGTGTCGCAGCACTCGGGTCTCCTTGGGCCCATGGCCGTGGATTCGGTGATGAAAATCGTCGACCCCAAAACGGCTGACAACGTGGATTTGCGCAATGTTCGGGTGGTTAAGAAGGTCGGTGGCACGATTGAGGATAGTGAAATGGTTGATGGCGTCGTTTTGAACCAGCCGGTCATTAAGAGCAGCAGTGGCCCAGTGCGGATGGAGAAGGCCCGGATAGGCTTGATTCAGTTCCAACTGAGCCCGCCGAAGCCCGACGTATGAGTCCTCCCTTTTCTCAGTTATGTTGCAAGTACTCACGTGTTACAGATGGAGAACCAGATCGTCGTGAACGACTACCGCCAGATGGATAAGATCCTCAAAGAAGAGCGTCAATATCTGCTCAACATGGTTAAGAAGATCCAGAAGACAAAGTGCAACGTTCTCCTCATCCAGAAATCGATTCTCCGCGATGCCGTCAACGAGTTATCCCTTCATTTCCTTTCGCGACTCAAGATCCTTGCAGTGAAGGATATCGAGCGGGACGAGGTCGAGTTCTTGTGCAAGAGTCTCGGATGCAAGCCGGTGGCCAATGTCGACTCCTTCACGGAGGACAAGCTGGGTACTGCCGACCTTGTGGAGGAAGTTCAGGCATCCGGTGCTCGCTACGTGAAGATCACCGGCATCAAGACCCCTCCGACTACTCCCATCCAAACCGTGTCGATCGTTGCCCGGGGCGCCAACAACCTTGTCCTCGATGAGGCTGAGAGATCGCTGCACGATGCGCTCTGTGTCATCCGTTGCTTGGTGAAGAAGCGTGCCCTTATTGCCGGTGGCGGTGCCCCCGAGATCGAAGTCGCCCACGCCCTGGCTCTGCGATCGCGCGAACTGACAGGAACCGAGGCGATCTGCTGGAAGGCGTTTGCGGATGCGATGGAGGTCGTCGCGACTACTCTTGCGGAGAATGCGGGACTCAACTCGATCAAGGTGGTTACCGACCTGCGACACCGTCATGCGCAGGGCCAGCACAACGCGGGAGTCAGCATCCGCAGCGGCGGAGTCAAGGACGACATTACCGAGGAGAACGTCCTGCAGCCGCTGCTTGTCAGCACGAGCATGGTTGAGCTGGCAGCAGAGACAGTGAAGATGATCATGAGAATCGACGATATTGCTTTGTCGCGGTGATTTGGGAGCCGGCGCATGGGGAATGAGACGAGTGGTTCTTATGACGAGTAATATCCTACTGAAAATCTGAACGACATTTGAGATAGAATTGCTTGAGTGTATCAATGTACATGGCTTTCCGGGTTTCTGGCTGGATTCAAGAGCATGAAAGAGACAGGAATGACTAGTAAATAGCTAGGGCAAGCCGAAGGGGAATATCAATAGAGGGACTCAATAGAGGAGCCTGCCAAGCCCGCCGACTATCGCCCTCCAACAACTTCTCGTGTCACGCCTGGCCGCTATATAATAATGCCTTGATCTCCCCCGGTTCTCTCCTTTTGCTCGCTCGTTACACGATTGCCTCTGGGACTGTCGCTTTGCTCCGACTCCGCATCCCCGTCCGGACACATCGCCTCAGCGCCAGCTGCTACCTACATTCACGCCCAAATACACATGCATCCGATTGAGCCGCAACGGCAGCGTTGACCATGGCTGTCCCCGAAGACGAAGAGATCCGCGAGACCGTTCCTCTAACCCACCAGCGGTCCCCGTCTGCCGCCACCCACTCCTCCGACTCCAGCCTGTCCTCCGCCGAATCCGCCTTCGTGGGCGAAGTCAACCCCAAAGAAGACACCGCGTTTGGAGAAACAATGGGCGTAGCAGAGGAAGAGCCCTACCGTGATCTCGAAGACGGAAACGCGGGCCCGGACCAGCCGTTCCTGGGACCCCCCGGGAAACCGCGAGAAGAGGGCAGGCGCGCCCGGCGCGTGCTCTGGATACTCGGTGTGCTGTGCGTTGGCGGGTGGGTGCTTGCGTTTGTGTTTTTCCTGGTGAATCCGCAGTCGAGTACGTCTAGTGCATCGTCGGGGGCGGGTGGTGCCGATGATGCCCATTCTGCGGCGGGTGGATCGGTCGATGGGGAGCCGGTCTCGATGGATGATGTTCTCAAGGGCCGGTGGTCGCCGAAGAGCCATGCGATTGAATGGGTTGAAGGGCCGGCCGGGGAGGACGGCTTGATGCTCGAGGTCGGGAAGCCGCATGGGAAGAGATATCTGCAGCTGAAGGATGTTCGGAGCCGCAGCGACGACGCCAGTGGTGAGGTGCTTATGGAGACGCCGTTTGTGCGCTCTGGCGACCAGTCGATCTTCGCGACGAAGTTCTGGGCAAGTCCGGACCTGAAAAAGCTCTTGCTTCTCTCGGATAAGGAGAGCAACTGGAGACACTCGTTTACTGGCAGGTACTGGGTCTTCGACGTTCAGTCGCAATCTGCGGAGCCTCTGGACCCGGAAGATCCGCATTCGCGGGTGCAGGTTGCTCACTGGTCGCCGAATTCGGATGCGATTGTGTTCGTTAGGGGGAATAATATGTACCTGCGGAAGTTGTCCTCGGACACAGTGGTCCCAATAACCAAGGATGGGGGGAAGGATCTCTTCTATGGCGTCCCGGACTGGGTATACGAAGAAGAGGTCATTTCTGGGAACAGTGTGACGTGGTGGTCGAATGATGGGAAGTACGTCGCCTTCCTTCGAACGAATGAGTCCGCTGTTCCCGAATACCCTGTTCAATATTTCTTGTCTCGACCTTCCGGCAAGAAACGTCCCCCGGGCCTCGAGAGTTATCCTGAGGTTAGGGATATCAAGTATCCCAAGCCGGGCGCTCCGAACCCGACGGTTCATTTGCAGTTCTACGACGTTGAGGCGGCTGAAATGTTCTCAGTTGATATGATGGATGATTTCGACGACGACGACCGAATCGTTATCGAAGTGCTCTGGGCGTCTGCAGGAAGGTTGATCATGAGAGAGACCAATCGAGAAAGCGATGTTGTGAAGATATTTTTAATCGACGCCTATTCTAAGACCGCGCAACTCGTCAGGTTGGAGGACATTGAAGGCCTTGATGGCGGTTGGGTCGAGCCTGCGCGTACAACGCGATTCATTCCGGCAGATCCTGCGAACGGACGACCACACGATGGGTACATTGATACCGTGATCCACGAAGGGTATGACCATCTGGCGTACTTTGCGCCGCTGGACAACCCCGATCCTGTCATGCTCACCAGCGGCAAATGGGAGGTGGTGGATGCACCTTCTGCTGTCGATCTAGAACGAGGGTTGGTCTTCTTCGTTGCCACGAAAGAGTCGCCGACGCAACGTCATGTCTACCAGGTCAACTTGAATGGGTCTGGTCTCGAATCACTGACACCTACTTCGGAAACTGCATACTACGACGTATCGTTCTCTTCTGGCACTAGATACGCCCTGATGACCTACGAGGGCCCGTCCGTACCATGGCAAGCCATTATCGGCACTCGAGACCCAACGTACGAGGAACTCATCGAAGACAATGCAAATATAAAGCGCATGCACCACGAATATGCCCTTCCGACCAGAGAGTTCCAAAATATTACTGTCGACGGGTACACGCTCCAACTCGTCGAGCGTCGCCCTCCGCATTTCGATCCCGCCAAGAGATACCCTGTTCTCTTCTACGTCTACAATGGACCCGGATCGCAGTATGTCGATCAGAAATTCGCAGTCGACTTCCAGTCCTACGTTGCGTCGAACCTGGGCTACATCGTCGTCACCCTCGACGGACGCGGATCAGGCCTCAGCGGGAGGAAAACCAGATGTATCGTACGCGGGAAGCTTGGGCAATACGAATCTCACGACCAAATAGAAGCGGGCAAGCAGTGGGCGGCCAAGAGCTATGTCGACGAGACTCGCATGGCGATCTGGGGCTGGAGCTACGGCGGATACATGACGCTAAAGACCCTGGAGCAAGACGCAGGCCAAACATTCCAGTACGGAATGGCAGTGGCTCCGGTGACAGACTGGAGATTCTACGGTTAGCTACTAATCCCCGGAGCGATTGTAATCTCCACTAACACGCCTCAGACTCCATCTACACAGAACGCTACATGCACACCCCAGACCACAACCCATCGGGCTACAGCAACGCCGCCATCTCCGACATGGCCTCTTTCCAGGAAAACGTGCGCTTCCTCGTCATGCACGGCGCCTCCGACGACAACGTCCATCTACAAAGCACCCTCGTCCTCCTCGACAAACTCGATGTCGCCAGCGTCGACAACTACGACGTACATGTGTTCCCGGACTCGGATCATTCAATCCTGTTCCATAACGCGCATTTCATGGTTTATGGGCGTGAGTTCTCCTTCCTTCCGCCCCACCCAACAAGTCAATTTCTCTGTATTCGTTATGTTCGAGCTGACCTGTTGGATGACAGGCTTGGCTAACTGGCTTATCAACGCGTTCAACGGGGAATGGCAGCGCATCGCAGATGCGGTTCCTAATGACTCGATTTGGAACAGGGTTAAGCGAGCTCTGCCGTTATTAGGCTTTGGCTAATGGGTATCTATGTCCTTGATTTGTTTGGCTGATATAGTACATAGCCCGTTTCTGGATCGGCGTTGGTGATTATCTGTCTCGGTAGTATTTTGTGATTCTATGGTGCTCGTGGAATTGGTTCATGGTAACTTCTCGAAGCCGTAGGAGGGAATCTAAGAACCCATTAATAGTTTGTATAAAGTAACCGTGTAGGAGAAAGAACAAGAAGAGATCAGCGTATCAATAATGTACCACGAAGGTATGGCCCAAATCAACATGAAACAGCAAATTCGAACAATCTCAAGAGACAGATAAACCCGGCAGTCGACGAAAGTATATAACCAAAGGAAAAAGATGGCAACGAATGCTCAAACATGACTCCCTCCATCTATCTCCCTATAAACACTCGACCGCAAAAACCCCTCCGTCATGATAGAGCTAACATCCGAACTGCGATACTGGACCAGTTCCTCCCGGTGCAGCCCCCGCAGCTGCTCCCGGCCCGCCGTCGAGATAGACCGCGTCTGTGAGATGGCACTCCGCCCAGACGGCAGCCTTGGTGGCGGGGATAGATGGGTGGCCGCAGGGCGAGCGGGCGGGACTGCCTGGCGCGGCGCGAAGACAGGGAGCGACGCGCTGCTGGGAAGTCGGAGGAAGGAATCGGTGTCTGTGGATATGTTGCTTGTCCCCGAGTGGCTGGACGACGGGCGGTTGTGTCCGTTGTTGCTGCTGCTTCTGCCGCCGGCGTTGGGCTGCATGGAGCTGTACAGCGTCGACATGGCGGAGGTCGACGAGCGCCAGGAGTTGACGGCGCTGCGCGGGATCGTGATCACTTCCTCCTCTGCGGCGGCGGTCCGCTCGACCGCTGTTGCGATGTCGGTCGGTTCGTTGAGGGGGTCGCCGACGCCGCGGCTGGCCATGTGTTTGGCGGACTTCCCGATCCAGAGCATCTGCTCGTGCTCGCGGAGATAGCGCTCGCCGCTGAACGACTTCTGGACGATCTTGCGCGTCATCATGCCCAGCCTGCGGCGCTGGTTGGTTTTTTCGTACATCCGCCGCGTGATCATGGCGACGTCGTCCGGGGTCGGGGAAGAGGGCATAACAGGAGCTGCTTCGGTGTCGTCTGCGTATTTGCTCCATTCGCCTAGTAGGCCGAGCATCGATATCTGCGCCCTTGCAAGCGCTTGTGCGTCGTTGGGTGCGACAACGGCGCTGAACCGGGAGAAATCATCCGGGTCGCTCAGGACGCGGAGCGAGGCGCCTACGTCAGTGCAGACGACCGGGGCGCCGGTTAGGGCTGCTTCGCCCAAAGCCAGTGGAAGACCTTCCGACAAGGACGAGTTGAGGAAGAGCCAGGTGTTTTCCAGGACATGCATCGGGTCAGCGTTCCCGCGAAGATTAACCCTTCCGCGGAGGCCCTTGGTCGCGATAATTTCCTGGCACTCCGTAGAATAGGTTGGGGCTTTGTCAATGGCGCCGTAGATGTCGAGCTGGTAATCATCGAACTTCCACTGGTTGATGATGATGTCTGCGGCGAGGAGCGCTGTCTTTATGTCTTTGGCATACCACACGTGCGACAGCATGGTCACCGTAGGGCGCTGGGATTTGATCTCCTTGACCGGAGCGAACTTCTGCATATCGGTGATGCCGTTGACAACCGGGTCGACCTTCCGCCTGAAGACATTGCGATGCTCAATCGCCCCCTGGCTGGTTCCAATCTCCACCTCCCAGCCTGGATTGAAGAAATCCGCACACGGGAGAATGATATCCGCATGGTGTAGAGTGAGAACTGAGGTTACTCGCATCAGACCAAGAAGCGTATTCCGAACGAAAGGCGAGAGCTTGCATAGAGCAGACGAAAGACAGAGATTGGTCTCGCGCCAGCTGATGGCATGATCCCAAATTTGCAATGTACATTGCCGTTTCATCTTGCATACCACCCCGTATGAAGCACTCACGCTGTGGTGCGACGCCTGGTACACCGTCGGGATCTTTTCAGGGACGGGAATCGAAAAGATAAACAGATACCGGAGCCAGAGCTCCATGGCGATATCGAGAGTTCCCAGAGTCGGAAGCTCCGTCTGGAACCATTCTGAGGAAGGGATCGTGTTGGGAATCTCCTGGTTAAGCCACAAATCCCGCCAGCAATCCTTCACGACTTCGCTATTCCACACTTGCGTCCAGTGTCGGGACCCCTGGAAGTACGTGTTGAGATTCACCAACGCCCTGGTCGCCTGATGGATGTCTGCGTTGGAAAGGTGGACTGCGCGGGCGCCCTTCACCAACGCCGTCAGGATGGGAATGAAGTTCAGCCTGATATCGTATTCGCTTGCCGAGGTCACATCATCCACTTCAGAGTCAAGCTTGTTCCTGAAAAGGCCATGCGTCGGCGTAAGGAAGTCCAGCCCCCAGAGGGGAATGACCTTCAGGGACTGGATGTTCTGCTCCGTCTGATGCTTTTGAACGCCGGAGTCATTCGCTGACTCGCATATCATATGCCATTTGATGCTCCGCAAGGAATTGATCATGTCTCGTCGGCAAGCAGAGACACCACCACCTTCATTTGGCCAGGTACCGTTGTCAGCAGCCATCACATGGAGGGTTTTGTCGGTATCAGAGCCGAAGTCCTTGGATCTGGTGTGGACAACAGCATCGCCACCCGGGCCGAAATTGAACAAGTCACTCATCTTCATTGCCAGAGACGTCCAGCTGGAGATGTTGTCGTCCAAATCTGCGCTTGCCATAACCGCGTCTGCACGGAGGTCCAGATACTTCTTCGCCGAGGCAAGGTCGCCATGGTCACGGCTGCGCCAGTACGGAGCCAGTATTTTATCTCGACGCAGCAGTCGCTCGTCCATCCAACGAACGATAATCCCGTCCAAGTCGGCACGATCCTTCCACGCCTTCCACATCGTCGAGCGGGCGCGCGACGTCGACACGGGGAAGCGCTTACTTGTCAGTCCCAGAGCCCGGGTGAATATATTCGAGCTTAGGTTGTCACAGTAGAAAAGGGGATTGTCCTGCACGAAGCTGGTGTTTTTCGGCTTGGAGAGAACTCCCAAGAAGTCTTTCTCGATCATTGGTGGCGTCTGTATCTTCTGTCCATTGATTGTGGTGAAAATGGTAGGATGGAACCTGTGATCGTACAGCCAGCGATTCTCGTACACGTCAGCTCCTTGGACAAAGGTCGCTTCCGTCACTTTGGAATGGGGGATCCAACGCTCGACCTTCTCTGGATGGCGAAGAGGAGCTGCACACCAAGATACCGTACAACTGAGATGTGACAATACGAATTCAGCACGCAGCAGCTCGTCACCAAAGCGAGAGTTCTTCCGGTAATGGTACTGAAAGCGAACAAGGTTCCCATTCTTCATGTAGGATCCTGCCTCGATCAACCCTCTGCGATTGTACTGGACACTTTGTAGACGGTTTTGTCCGCGCACGCAGCGTCGACCCATCGGAAATTTTGATGGGGAGACCCTGGAAAGCTTGAAGCTCTTCCTTGTCGGGGTTGAGTAATCGTAATGATATTCGTTGAGCAGATTCCCATCACTGAATTCCTGCTTGATAAGGAGAAACATCTCTTCGGAGTACGTGCTGATGTACTTGAGCAGCTTGGTTCCCTTCGGCTCAGTCTTGTGAGTCCCGGCATAGTAGTACACTTTCGAACCATTGTCGGATTCGACGTGCCGGAAAGCGGTAAATGTTCCATCCAGGCTTTGGACTTGAAACCTCATTTTCTTGATCGAGACTGTCATGCCCTTGGTCTCGTTCCAAAGCTGCTTGACATTGTCACGGCCATGGAACAAGAAGAACATCAGGCCCAGGTCCTGCAATATTTTGCCATAGGCCCAAACAAGATTCAACATGAACGAACATGGAACTCGAATGATTGCAGGGCGTGGGCTCATGACATGGTGAAGCTCCCTTTGGAACTCTGGATCTGCGAGGAAGGCGACAACGATGAACTTGACGACGGATCCAGTTGTATGATATAAATAGCTGAAAGGGGTCTTGAAAAGAGAAAGGACTCCGGGAGCCTTTTTCGGAACATGCGAGATATGTGCAGCAGTCTCTGAGGCCTTGGGAAGAGCGGCTTCACCAGTTCCATAGTGGGCGTAATCAAGGACGCTGACGGCGGTGGCCGCACCCAGATTGCATCGAGCAACATGAACATCGAGATCGCTGGTATCAAACTGGCAAAGACTGTCCCGAAGTAACCGCAGTTGCATATCAGACAAACGACAAGACTGTCCAAGGCAGCGGTTTATTAGCATAGCCCTGATTGCTTTTGGCAACTTCTCCCAGTGAACGTCACACTCAAAACCCAGACACAGCTGGCGCAATAGCTCCTTTTTGGCCCATCGGACAACGGCCGGCGTATTGGCTTCTTCACGGAGCTGCCTGGACATAGATTCGGTCATGCCAGCGGATACAAGGGACTCGGCGTGGACAGCATATTCGTGGGGAGTTTTGAACATCGTCTCCGAGACAGCATGGAGAAGTGTTTCGGCGATAACCTGGCAGTTCCCACTGACGTCGATGGGCTGCTCAAGGCCTCTTCCGACGCAAATAGCGAGGAGCAGATGGTTTGGAGTGGTGCAGCTGAGCGCCCTAATGCCAGGGCCTAAAGAGCCCAAAGGCACGAGCTCAAGGCATACTTCCTGTCTTTCCCATGACCCTATGGCCGAAATGACAAGATCCCTAGAGTTAGGAAACGCTCGCTCTATCCTGGGCTCTGCTCCGCGCGACCGCAGGAGCATTTTGACCTCAGTGCCAGGATGATTATGAGGATCAAGTTTGAGGCGGGAATCAGAAGGGACACGCGAAAGGTTCTCGTAGAATGTCTGGAGCTCCTGCTGAGACCATTCTGGATCTGACCATGGCGCGGTATAGGCATGGAACGTCTTCCCAAGCTCCACAGGTGAGTCAAACTTCTTGCGCATGCCAATCTTTGCCGTCCACATAGATAATATGGCGGCAGTCCACGTCGCAGATCCCAGCCCAATGACTTTTGCATACAGGAACTCGGGTAGGCAGACCTTGAGGGCAATCCCGACTGGTAATCCCACGAGTACAGCGACAAGAAGAGGCTTCAGTGCATGAGGCCCCGAGAAGATCTTGGTATATTGATACCAAAGCAGGCCGGTGTAGGCCAGCACGTATGCGAAGAACATAGCCATTGCTTGCACAGATGCATGGAACATCCAAACAAGGGCAGTAGAAAAGGCAAGGCCCCATGCATGCCACATGATAAACTTGAAAAGAATCTTCCAGTATGCCTTTCTTCTGAGCTTCAAATCGCGCTTTTGCAAAGTACGAATGTCCTTGGCAGTTTTCACTCCCGCAGGTGACTGAGCCCCAATGACCTCGTGAAGTTCCTGAGCTTTGGCGTCGATGAGGACAGCGCCTATAAGGTAGTATGCTAATCCAAAGCCCACTGCCATGCGGTATGCATTCGTGAGGGCCGCTGAGAGACCGATGAGATGGCCACCGCTGAGCATATCAACCCACTTATCCAGAAGAGCCACGATGAAGTATAGAATGCCGCAACCGATCTCCTTGTTCGCCTGGCGCCAATGGGTGAAGGCACTGTGGAGGCGCAAGCCCTTCTGGCCGTTTCGCAATGTATCGAGGGCGACCTTAGTTTGGATATTCCAGGACGAACTGAATGGGATGGGCCGCGGAACATCGGAATGTCTGCAATACCAATCGAGCAGAAAATTGGTTGCTTCCCAGTCCTTGGAAAGCCCAAGGACAAGCTCGTCGGATGTCGATTTGCGAAAGAATCCCTTTCCCTTCTCAGCCATAACATCTTTGAACAATGCCTCCCTCGATAGAGTCATAACAGCTGGATCACTCAGATTCCCGAAAACCTTTTCATCATTGTTCCCATGTGTAGAAATGTACCATTTTCGGATTTCTGTGTCATCTGTCCTTCGAATGTTCTGGTACCAGGTAACCCACTTCGCGGCAACCCTTCGGAGGCCAAGAAGCAGGATACCGATGAAAACATAGAGGACGACAAGATAAACAGCCGAGTCGTAGCCTGCAAACGTAGTGACGATTGGAGATATGAAAAGAATCGGGATGCTGGTAAGGATGATTTTGCGCCCCGAGAGAAAGGCAGACCCAGGATAGCTGAAACTCGCGAGGGAAGCGAAGACAGAGAAGTAAATCGTCAAGACAATCAAGTAAAGATAAAAGACGATTCCCGCACGTGGGCCTTTGACGCTGGACATCACAATGAAGCCGATCAGACCACCAGCAATTGTGAATGCAATGCCTGCAATGAGGCGGAGTAGAACAAACATATTCGCGGCGGCAAAGGCCATCGAAATCAGGTAGTAAGGACCACCGCACGCAATCCAGGTTCCGATTCCACCGGATAGCAACAGCGAGATCAGCAAAGCAGTCGTGGCGCTGGCCTGCTCTTCGTATGTCATGAAGGCAGAGAGATAGAAACCACGGCCGATGATGGTGAGCAAGATAATGTCAAACAAGGCAGGGACGGCGAACACGCTGAGGAACGAAAATCGTTGGTAGCCGCGAATTGGCTTCACCTCGTCGTCCGGGTTGATGTCGACCTGCGCTCCAGCATAAGAGGAAGCAAGCTCTGGAGCACCGTTGACCCAGTCAGGCAGCTTCTGGTCCGAATAGTACGACCTGAATCGATCCGACAACAGCTTCCCGAAAGCACTCGGCAAGATATCAAAATAGGCTTCGCAGCGCGATCCCAGAGCGAACGACTCAGCAAAGGCGGCGGCTTGGTCGGCATGGTTATTGAACAGAGGGTTTCGATCAGTGACTTCCATGTAAATCTCATCGAACGCCCCCTTTCGGGCAGCACAGAAAAGCGAAAGTGCCGTCACATCGACAAACGCATCAATGTGATTCTTCTGGGCAATTTGGCATAAGCCTTTGGAGATACGAGCAAGGTCGCTTTCCCGCCGCTCGCGCAATATTTGGGTGAAAACAGCATCCACTTCGCTGAACAGAGCGAGGCAATTGGATTCCGAAGGAGCTTGACAGCCCTGTTCGCGATACCAGTTCACCCTGGTACTGACCAGGGCCTCTGGAGAGACTGAGCCTTCAAGATAGCCAGTTGTACTAAGCTCCTTGAGCTGGATAAGAGTGGGTGAATCGACGAGCTGCTTCCGGATATACGTGCAGATAGTCCCTGACGCACCATCCGTAGCGTCCGTCAGAGAGAGGTGCTGCAAGAGAAGCAGCCGCTCCTCTGGACTCAACAAATCAATATCTTGAACGAGGCGGCGTGGTAGTCTGGTGTCGTCGGCAAAATCTTTAGACCAGCCTGCAAGCGCAATCTCCACCTCAAAGCAAACATGGCGTGGAAAGCCCTTGGCAGATAAGAAAGTGTGTAACACAGTCTCAGCCAGGCCCTTCGCTTTTTTGGAAGCAAAGATCTCGATTCCTTCAGAGTCCGTCTGGTAGACAGCCCAAAACCGGACATCAGAACTCTTGCGCAGCCCAGAATCTAGACCAAGATTTACTTGAAGCATGTCATTTCCGGCAAAATCGGCCAGCTCCTTGACAGCAGCTGCAAGTTCAGAAGAGTCCGTCCAACGAGAAAGCACAGAATTTTCATGGAACTGTCGGAGAAGGATTCCAATGCTTTGAATATTGGTGGCAGGAACTGGATGGAGCAGACCCAAAGATTTGAGCCGCTGCTGGGATTGAAGAATCTCAGCAAAAGCAGCTGGAGTCGCTTCTGATCCCAGGGGAAAGCAACCGAAAGCTTTGTACTCGATGCCTGACGTTGAAACGGACAATGGACTGTCCTGTGACTTAACCTGCGCAACGCATTCCGGGGGCCCGTCGACGGTACTTGTTAATTCCTCGATCATTGCTGGCTGGGACTCGCATGATGCAAGCAAATCCCTGAGGGAGGGGAACAATGGAAGGAGTGTATCCCATTCTGCAGCTTCCACGGCCTCCTTTTCAATTGTGGGATTGGACCGCCAGGTGTCGTGTGCCTGCATAATTTCGGCTTCCTTCAACCATCCAAATGCTGGAAGAGGCTCGGGGGTCGTGGTATTCAGAGTCGCATCTTGAAGGGCTGATGAAAACCCAATCCAAGTGATCGCACTATAAAAATTGCGCCATTGCATCGAGCGCCGTATAACCGCATTGGAAATTGTCGCAGTATCGTCGATAGTTTCCCAGGCCATGACCACAAAGTCTCTCATGCAAGCTTCTGAGACGAAAGCTTTGATAGTCGGTTGCAGTTTGTCCATTTGGAAGTAATCGCGTTTCTCACCATTGGGCATAATGCTCGCATTCCTGATAACCAGACCCAAAACGCACTCGGTGTGCAGGACATCTCGGTACTGCAAAAAGTGTGGAGGTCCTGTCTCCAGGTAGACCGACAAGCCGACTTTATGGATCGCTTCGAACAGCCGTCTTTGGACGGCGGGTGTAAATCTGCCGTCCCAATTGGCCAGTAAAATTCCTGTGAGAGCGGTACCATCAAAACCGTTGGCCAAAACGTGTTCAATCTTTTCGATGGATTCGTACGTTGTAGCTCGCGGATGAATAGCGAACGATAGATCCACCCTCCCAACTACTTGCTTTGCGACATTCTGAGAAACCGCCTCCAAAACACCCGACTGAAAGGGATCAACGACGAGGAGGTCCCATTTGTTGAGAAGGCAACGCTGGGATGTGGATGCTGGTGTTGCAAAGCTTCCGAGGTAGACACCAAACGACGAAGGTTTCTGCTTTGGCAATTCGGCGTTCGTCAAGGTGAGCCCTTTGCCGCATAGGTTGTCTAGCTTTCGAGAGACTTTCTTGGGAACGGCCTGCGATTTTGGCCTCGACTGTGGGATAAGACTCGAGTTAGACGCTGTAGCTGGAGGACGTTGGGGAGGATACTGCCCACATTATAGTACTTGAATATCCTGATCACCACTGAATAAAGAACATACAGGCTTCCGGCTATGACACTCCCGAGTAGAATGCCGATGAGAACCTATGGGACATCAGTGACTGAGTTCGAGATTCCTCGAGTTTGATCTGACTTACAAACTGCCACCAATGCTCCTTCATCCTGTCCCACCCAATGGGCGAGACGTTGAGAATTTTTTCCATATTGATTATATATAAAGATGACAATATATAAATGAATGAAAAGCGGGAGAAACGAGGGGACGAGAGAACCAATATCACTCCAGAGACGACCGAACTTTTGGAGAAATACCGCAGCTCTTCTAGATAGACATGGTTGTCAGCAACTCAAGATCGCAGAATGTGCAGAACGAGAGAACGGAGCGAGTGGCCTCTGATCATAGAGGAGGAAAGTCAACTAAGAGGGAGAAACCATCAAGTTAGTGACCATGCTGCCTGTGGGCATCTTGACCGTCTCTATAATCGAGAAAAGTCGTTCGGGCCGCCGTCCAATTATTTAGACATTGGGTTTTCTTTTCTTTTTCCCGGCGCCTCAGCCAAAAACCAGCGTCTCAGCGTGCTCCATGCTCCATAGACAGTGTCAGACCCCAGCGGGACCGAAAATAGCAAGCCAAGGTTGCCAGTATCAACACTAGGGTGGCGCTAGGATTAGAAAATCCACCGAAGCGCGACGGATCAGCCATGCATTGTAGTATCTGGACGATGACAGCTGCAAAGACCAGGCGAGTAGCGTGACATCAAGACCGCCAGTAAGCGAATGCTGCGGAGCCAGGAACCAAATGGTGTAGACCAGAGCCATGTCTGAATCATGCTCGTCCACTGCAGGTTGCAGGCTGCCATATGGGCTTTTCCGGCCTGAGACGGGCTGAAGCGAACCGTGTTGCAGCAAAACACGGGCTGTCTCGGTTCTGGCGGGACATGATGTCTTAGCTTATGTTGGATTGCCCGGAGGATGAGGATGAATCGCAGACGGGGCTGGAGAGAGAAACAAACAGACAGGGAAGAAGGGAGGTTGACTCGCGTATTGATTACAGTCTGGGCTCGTCACAGTAAGTTACGGGCGGTACGTACTGGCATTTCGCGTTATATTGTATTCTGTATTACACACATAATTTACTGCCCATTTCGGGAACGATACGTTACACTGTATTGCGCCGATCAGGTGACAAGTCAGTGTGCACTTCTTTCGCTGCTTCTTCCACCTTCTCTGGCTTGACAATTGGGCTGACTCGGTACATCCGGTCGTGGCCGTGGCGCCGTGGACTGACTGCTATTGTTCGACCCGCCCGTATCTTCCGTTCTGCAAATGTCTGAAACTTGGGACTTCATTGGGAAGAAATCGCGCTATCCCAAGCCACCATCGCCCATTGACGCACAGAGGGCGCTAGTGCTTGAGCAATCCCAATGTTTGCTCAAGACTCAATCTGTTGGCGACATGGATCTCCAGCCCAAGGCCAGGATCTCACCAGTGGAGAGCTGGTTGCTGTCACTTCAATTCGTGATTTGACCATGCAGCGTCCAGGCCCCGTTCCCTATCTCCATATGTGCTTCGGAGTACCCAGCTCTGGAGTCTTAAACGCCATTTATCTTTTCTTTCCGATTTCTCAATTGCCTGATCATTGCCGTCGATCAAGTCGCTCTTTACCGTCTCAGCTTGCATATCTTGCTTTCTCCATATTAGGACGAGACTCCTGGTCCACTCCGAAATGACTTCTGTTTTTGTCCTCAAGGTCTGCTGCTATTTTGGACTAATAACTTGCAGCACTCTTCCTGGTGTTTGGCCTGACGAAAAGCCAACAGTGATTGCACCTGGGCCTCCGTCACGGACCTCTTCGGCACAAACCACTGTCGCTACGGCTACATCAGATCATTCGTTTACTCCCACTACATTCGCTTCAATTACGTCTGGCGCATCCTCAACCATGTCTCTCAGCACGTCCGTCATTTCTACTACCTCGTCTGTTCCGACTACTGCGCCCGTCAACCCAGAATCGCTCTCGTCCGATGTCCTGGTTATTGCAAAGGATTCTGACGAGGCTCGCATTGCTTCCTCAGGACTAAACGGCTATGGTGTTCCGTTTACAACTCTACTTGTCCCAAAGGATGGTATTGACCTTCCCACGCTCAACAGCAGCGCCGGAGGAAACTTTGGAGGGATTGTTGTCGTCTCCGAAGTCAGCTATAACTACGGCGATGGTCCCCATAGTGCCCTCACGGACGATCAGTGGAATCAGCTGTTTGCCTACCAGCTTTCCTACGGTGCGCGCATGGTCCAATACGGCGTCTATCCGGGTCCCAAATTTGGAGCCAGTGCTGTGGGCAACGGATGTTGCGATGCGGGTGTGGACCAGTTGATGTCTTTCACGGAAACCAGCGACTTTTCCAGCGCTGGGTTGAGAAAAGGTGCCACCGTCAGCACCGAGAGACTTCTGCACTATCCAGCGACAGTCAGCGACCCCGGCACGACCAAGGAGATTGCGCAATTTCATGAAAACTCTGTCTATTCTGGCAAGACCACCGCTGCTGTCGTCAGCAACTTTGATGGAAGACAACAGATGGCATTCTTCATTGGGTTCAATACCGATTGGAGTGCTGCATCAAATTACCTCCAGCATGCATGGATCACCTGGTTGACTCGTGGCCTGTATGCCGGGTACCGCCGCGTCAACCTGAACACCCAAATCGACGATATGTTCCTCCAAACCGGTATTTACAAGTCAAGTGGAAGAGTTTATCGCGTTACCCCCGCGGATATGGAGGGAATCGCAAGCTGGCTGCCGTCGATCAACGCGAAGATGAATCCAGGAAGCAAATACTTCGTCGAGGTGGGCTTCAACGGGAACGGCAATATCAAAGCTGCAGCAGCAAACCAAGGCTTGGATGCTTGCAACGGAGGCGCCATTGTGTACGATGCGCCCCCTTCAACTCCACTGGAGTTCAGGAAGCCCTTGGGAACTGGCACCGATGTTTGGCCCGAGACGCCCAAATCCTACAACTGGCCGACTGAATGCACTCAACGGGACGACTTACTGGACTGGTGGACAGCCCCCGAGAACCGGGACAGATTCGCACACATCTCGCACACTTTCTCGCATTTGAGCGAGAACAACGCCACTTACTCGGACGTCTACAAGGAAATCTCGTTTAACCAGGCCTGGATGCAGCAAAATGGTATCTCCTCGGCCAAACACTTCACTGACAACGGCATAATCCCTCCTGCGATTACGGGCCTGCACAACGGCGATGCTCTCCGGGCCTGGTGGGACAGGGGAATTACCAACTGCGTGGGTGACAGCACGCGCTCAGCGACCATGAACCAGCAGAACGAAATGTGGCCGTATTTCACCAACTTCGAGTCCGACGGATTTGATGGGATGCAGGTCAATCCCCGCTGGTCGACTCGGATCTACTACAACTGCGACACGGTCTTCTGCTCGGTCCAGGAATGGATTGACACGACGTCCAAAACGGATGGCGATTGGGAAGGCTTGTTGAATGTCGAGAAGCAGGGGACCATGCGTCAACTGTTTGGTCTCCGCCACGATGGCTACATGTTCCATCAGGCCAATCTTCGCAACACGGGCACCGATCCGGTCGCCTTCAATGGGCAGACCGAAAATGTTTCCATCTTTCAAGCGTGGGTTGAGACGCAGGTGCAGGAGTTCGTCCGCCTCGTCGACTGGCCTCTGGTTACCACCACGCACAAGGAGGTATGCGTCACTGGAACCCTTATCAACATGCAGAAGCTAACTCACTTCCCAGATGTCAGCTGCTTTCCTTGACCGTTATACTCGGGACTCGTGCAACTATGCGCTCAGCTACAGCGTTTCCGACAGGAACATCACGGGGGTGACGGTGTCTGCGGACGGCAACACCTGCGAGGTGCCTATTCCGGTGACATTCCCGGTTGCTCCCAGTAATACCAAGGGCTTTACTGTCGAGCAGAGGGGCAGCGACCCCCAAACCTTGTGGGTTCATCTTTCAGGCTCTCCGGTCACGCTGTCGCTCTCCGAGCCTATCCCGCTGTAAGGTCCGGTGTGACCAGGGGTGGAGAGGATACGAACGTGGCCGTGGCAGGACTTGTTATATGTCGCGCATGACGATGCTGCTAGTATCTTGCAGAGTTGTTTCTCTCTCGGATCCATTCTCTAACTTATCCTATGTCACATTACAGCTTCCAGTTAATTGTATTCTATGGAAGGCATTCTGCTCTTGTCAACTTACCGGAGAGGCCTTATTAGCGTACACACCGTTGCTACATAGAAAATAGCCCAATGGCGAAGACCTGGTCATAGATAGCAGTATACGGGGTTAGTAGTTTTCCGAAGCAGTGCCCAAACAGTACCATGCCAATCCATAGACCACCAAGCCCAAATGTACCGAAGCCAAACTCCGAGACATCAGGCAGGCAACTCACCATTCTCGGCTCGGGAAGTGGCAAGCCAACTAGTTGATTGCGTCGAACATGACACATTAGCGCGACCAAGACAAGGCCTGACGAGCTACTGCAAGTGCGGGAGGTCGATGCCTCCGACACCCTTGGATCGCGCCACTTCATTCCAATTTCTATAATAAACAAAAGACGGAATCGAAGATGCCATGGCTGAGTTGGCAACTTGGCGACGGGAACAGCCCGACTCTCCAGTTTAGGAAATGGATCGAATGAATCGATCGAATGACTAGCGGAGGAACTCAAAGCCAAGTAAGTTAGCTTCAAGATAGCTCATGCGGTCTTTGTGTCGCTTTCCGAGTGGTGGAATTCGGCATTCCGGATGCATCGACAGAATGTCTACGAAACATGGGTCTGGAGGATATTCCCGACAATAAAGATAGAAGCGAAAGGCATTATTATGCAAGTGGGGAGATATTCCAAATTGGACTGTGCAGGAACAAACGCTGTTTAATTCCAGAGAACACGATTCGGGACGTGCAAATACACGACCTGTTCCATGGCCTGTATATACGAGCATGTACGAATATGTACAAAGTGGTACCGGTATGGTATGTGCTCCGTATGGTAAATTCCGCTTGCATGCTAGACAGGGATCCGGGTCTAGGATGAAACACTTTGCGGCAGTCAGTGTCTGACATCCCGTGCCACTGTCAGAGGCTGTTTTGGTTCCATATTCCTGGGGGCGTAAGTTCAATTATTTCATCATCAGTCAGTTGAGGCTCCTGATGAACACGGCGGCTGAGATTTACTCACTTAGGGTTTGATAGAGCAGGGCTTATTCTCGAAGAGCCGCCAATTGACAGCAGAGCGTCTTTCTATGCTCTATCCAGATAGGGTTAGAGGCGCAACAAATGGACAGACCATAGGATACGCCACTCCTGCACATGATGACCGTTTGCAACTCTCAACACCAACTCCATCACTTGGAGTGAGGGTTCTCTGTTGACTCTGCGGGCTATTTATTGCCTCAATTCTTTATTCAACATGCGATGACCAAGAGACGAATCGCATCGATCCTCTTTGACCTCCTCTGTATCAAATCCGAACCTCCCTATCCGATCGACCAGCACCGCAATGCCAAAGCTCGACGAATCGCTCAAGCCCGCAATGCACGTCCAAAGATCGTGGTCCCGCAAGAAGCTCTTCCTTATATGCATCGGCATCCTCCTCGCCGCCGCCATTGCGATCGCCCTCGGCGTCGGGCTGGGCATCGGTCTAGGGCGCGGAGACGGACAGCGAATACACGGCCCATCAGCCCCGGCCCCAACAGACAGCAACAACACCGTGTGGCAGCCGGAAGTCGGGACGAGTTGGCAGATCGAGATCCTATACCCGCTGAACGACACCTCGTTCGACGCGCGCGTCTACGACATCGACCTCTTCATAAACACCCCTGCCACGATCTCGCACCTGCACTCCCTGGGCCGGAAGGTCATTTGCTACTTCTCCGCCGGCACGTACGAGGACTGGAGGCCGGATGCGGAGGCGTTCGAGCGGTGCGATTTGGGCAATCCGCTGCCCGACTGGCCCGGCGAGAAATTTGTGGACACGACCTCGGCGAATGTGCGGGATATCATGGCCGCGCGGCTGGACATGGCGCGCTCGAAGGGGTGCGATGGGGTCGATCCGGATAATGTCGATTCGTACGCGAACGAGAATGGGTTCGGGCTTACGAGAGACGATGCGGTGAACTATGTGGAGTGGTTGGCGCGCGAGTCGCACTCGCGCGGGTTGGCGGTTGGGCTCAAGAATGCCGGGGGGATTATCGAGCCTGTCATTGGGGACATGCAGTGGAGTATTAATGAGCAGTGCGCCGAGTTCCAGGAGTGTGTGGTCTATCAGCCCTTCCCGCAAGCTGGCAAGCCGGTTTTCCACATCGAGTATCCAAAGGGCGACGAGAATAACCACCAGCGTGTCACCGGGCGAGAATTGCAGGAAGCTTGCAATTTCCCAGGCGCGGAAGACTTCTCGACGATCATTAAGAATATGAATCTGAATTACTGGGTTCAGACGTGTCCTTAAGGCATTGACTGTTTTCTGCATGTGTATATGGTTGTCTTCTGTCAATAGCTAGGCTTAGATTGGAGCACGGTGTTTATCGTACGGACACTGATATAATTGCACTCTTGCGAGATTGGAACAATTGTATACACAGGCCTTACCGCCGAGCAGTTCAAATAGCTTCAATCAATCTGACAGACCATAATCCATGGCATGTTGCGGCCATGTGCATCCCACAGCAGCAGTTCGCAATTCGCCTACTTGATATGGCCTCGATACCAATCGGGTAGGGCTAGCTGTACGTACGCACGTATCGTAATGTATCCAAGTCGTATCATGTACCGTACGGTATCATGGAATAAAACATACCATACAGTTACCACCCACGAAAGACGCATCTGGATCGATCTATCGCCAACATGAATAGAAACAAGTCAGAGGCGCAGGAACTAGCGCGTAGCAGAAAGAATATTCACACCGATGTCAACCCGCACTGCCCAACCGATTAAATTGCTAAATCTCAGGAATTCCCGAGCGGATCTCCACCGCGAGCCGTGTGCCGCCCATGCACTAGATCTGTCTCAATTGGTGGTATCCGTACTCCGTACGGTCATGCCAGTGAGCCTCATCCCGTGCCCGATGGATACTGAGTCAGGCGGTATAGGGCTTGGTTTTAGGAACGATGTTCTCGGCCTCAAACACCCAATATATCACTCCATACTACTCCGATATATATAAGACATGCATCGCTAGCGTTGAGTAAGATACCCACGCTCCTACCCAGTAGCCCGATGTGTTGGGGACAGCGAATGTCTCTTGCATATATTTACCTAATAGCCAATAGTCGGGACACATCTCACTACTCTGCACAGGTATACAGCTGGTGTTGAGTAGAGTACAGTGGGGGTGTAAATCCGGCAATCACAGCGGCTGTTGATTGATTGACTTTATCATACACAGGTATGCCAGCTATTGCCGGAAGATCCGGCAGCTGTCCGTATCTGCTTTGTAGAATACAAGGATAAGGATAAGGATAAGCGGTCGTAGTACGGATAGGCACCACTATGATCGACAGCCACAAACGCCAAAGCAACATCAAGCCTGCAGAGTCCGAGGAATACCGACAGAGAGGACCAATGTAGCATTGACTTCGGTAAGCAGTCCAGCCAGCCACTCAGACAGCAGTCAGCCACACCTTGTACAGGCAGCCCGCGGCCAAATTCGCCATGACAGATGCATGTTTGTTTATTCGAGGGAGTGTTCTAGACACGCGGGACGTGGTACGGTCTGATAGATAAGTGGCTTACTTTCCCGCTGCCCAGCTGTCCTGGTTGTTGATTGTGTAGGTTTTGGACTTGCAGGGAAGATTCTGCTAGTGCGTGCGGGATTGAGGACCATGAACAACCAGCGGCGATTATTCATGGATGCATCGATATGGTACTCTGACTATTAGCCGAAGCGAGACTACTCAGTACGCATTATTGCTAACTCAGCTGGCCAAGTCAATGTTCTGGACTCCATGTCGCAGAATATCTACAGGCCAAGCACTGTCAGCGTGCGGTGTGCGTTATAGTCATTCTACAAGCTCCAGACAAACGGGATGTCCACTTCGAAATACGCCAATTCAGCACCGCATACTATATACTTCTAGCCGCAATAATTAGAATCACGCCTCGCAGATCACCCAGCCGCCATCAACCTCACAAACTCCTGCCACTTCGCCCCGAACTCCGCGTAGTAATCCGTGCTCAGATGCGTGATGAAGATCCCTTCGGCGACCTTTCGCGCTTGTTTCACCAGCCCGCGGAGATCTGATCCCGTGATCGAGTCTGGAATCGAGTGGATCAGCGCGCACAACTGACCACGGTTGCTACTGGGGAGCTTGAACAGCTTGGCGCCGTGACGCTCCATGAAGCTGTCATACGTTCCCTCGAACACCACGGTCGAATTCGCACTCGAAAGGTAGCGGGAGTCAGGAACGACCCCGGGGTTGTGGACAATCTGCGCGATCATCAGTCCGAAGCGCAAAATGCGTCACAGAAACAAAACAGAAAGATACAAAAGTACAATACCGTAAGATACTGCGCAAATGGTACAGGGTGTCACGTACGAAACGGTCAGGGCCAAGCCCCGGCATTTTCATGACAGTCGCCGTAAGGGACTGTAAATACGCCAAGGAATTGGGCTCGTATTTCTGCGGCGTCTCGTCGAAAAATATCCCCTGGACGGCAAGGTCGGGGTTGGAGCTTTTCGTTGGCCATTCGGAGTAAGTCTCGATGTCCTGGCGAGCCAAAGAGATGTTGCGCTTGGTGTAAGTCGTTGCGACGTAACCCAGTAGCCGCACGTTGTCATAGCGATTCAGCTCTTGGATCGCCTGTGTGTAGTTGCTATCAGGCAATGCATTGGGACCTGGGCCGCTGCTGGGGTTGACGACGACGGTGAAGCTGACATTCGGGTGGGTTGAGATCCTGCGCCGTTCAGCAATCGATTCCTCTATGCATCATGTATGTTCCCACGAGACTGATCTCGCATGTTCCATTGGCGGGGGATTGCGCAAGACGGACGAACGGGAAGACATACTCATTCTCCAACGGTGCCCAGCTCCCGCCGCAGGGTAAACGTAGAGAGGAACGAAGACTTTGGATTTAGGGCCCATGTTATGCTTCTCCCGCAGGGTAAGCACAGTGGCAGAAGGGATAACAATAGCGAGAACTGCAATGACACCACAAATTGCTAGGATAATTCGAGACCGTCTCGACCTGAGAAAGTCCCAGCGGCTGATTTGTTTCTCCGAATCCATGGCGGCTAGGAAAGTATCACGATGAGACGAAAGAAAGGGAGTGGATAGCCATCGCCCAAGTAAGCCAGTAGCTGACGGAGCCCTGGAAATAAGTAGCCTGCGGTTTCGGATTTAGTAAAGTGCTAATGGCATTCACCTAAAATAGAGGCGGCAGGGTTCGATTATGCATAAGGGAGAGATGAGTGGCTGAAGTGATTCAGAGTCGAACAATTGTCTTCTCCCTGTGTCGGCGTCGATGAACTGTACCTGTACCCGGCAGCTCACGCCCAATTCTCCTTGATAGCTCTGAGGCTGTCTCACTTGTTCCCTGCTTAGCTTTGTTTTTCCTTTTTGCCTAAACCGCAGGGTTTTCTTTTTTTTGAGACCTCGCTGCAGGAGCCCTTAGTCCCTGTCATGAAGCAAGCAAGCGGGTCATCATCCGTGATATAGATGCCTTGGCCGATATAGTCAAGGCGGCTAGATCCAAAAATTCGTCTTCCGTCTCACTCGTAGAATATAAAGATCGTGAACTCTTGCGCGGCCCAACCGAGATTATCCAGTTCATTCACGTTGGTTGAAGTCCTTCGTTTCCTACTCCTGCTGCTCTCGCTGAACAAGTCCCTCTTTATCCTTTTCGCCAATCGCCCGAGTATTCGTCGCACTCTCTTTGCCAACCATGGAAAGTCCCCGCCGGTCTGATGCAAGCACCCCTGTGGAGTCCGGCTGGCCGAGCGGCGTGGGCACGCCAGCAACAGCGCCAAGTGAGATCTTTGGCGACGATCTTGACGATCTATTGCGAGACTTCCAGTTTGGAGATCAGCACATTCTCGTGACAGGTGGCCTTGGATTCATTGGAAGCCACACAACGTTGGAGCTGCTCAAGGCAGGCTACAGCGTGATTGTCATCGACGACCTCAGCAACTCCTTTCACGATGTCTTCAGCCGCCTCGAGCATTTGGCATTCAAGTTCCACGAGGAACGCGGGACGCAGATGCCTTCGCTGCGTCTGCATGGACACGATTATCGAGATACCGTCGCCCTGCGGTCCCTTCTCGAACAATACAAGCTGCCATCCAGGTGGGGAGCTCGAAAGTCCAAAGTCGCCGGGGTCATCCACTTCGCCGCCCACAAAGCAGTGGAGGAGAGCATCAGGCAACCATTGAAATATTACGCCAACAACGTGAGCGGCATGATCGACTTCGCTGAGACGCTGGGTGACTTCGGTATCAAGACGTTCATCTTCTCTTCCTCTGCAACTGTATACGGAACACTGGCAACGTCTGGACTTCCGCTGAAGGAAGAGCTCTGCGTCCACAAGGAAGAGGTGTTCAGGGATCACAGCGGGGTTGAACGAACGGCTGAGCCTGGATGTACTGGAATCACAAATCCTTATGGACGGACAAAATGGATGTGTGAGACAATACTGGCGGACCTGGCTGCGTCCGACCCAGAGTGGACGGTTGTGGCTCTGCGATACTTCAACCCCGTCGGATGCGACTCCTCCGGCCTTCTTGGAGAAGACCCCAGACAGACTCCCACGAACCTCCTCCCCGTCGTTGTCAAAGTGATGACGGGGCAATACGAAGAACTGCAAGTGTTCGGGGCCGACTGGGACACAGAGGATGGAACAGCCGTCCGTGACTTCATCCATGTGACGGATCTTGCACGAGGGCATATCGCAGCCCTGGGCACGGCCAACGATGGCAAGCTGACTGAAAACTTCCGCAGCTTCAATCTGGGGACTGGGAGGGGCCACTCCGTGTTGGAGGTAGTCGACGCGATGGAAAACGTATCCTCCAGTCACATTCCAAGGAAGACTGCTGGCCGACGTCCTGGAGATGTTGGTTCATGTGTCGCTATCGCCAGCAGGTCGCAGGAAGAGCTCAAGTGGAAAACAGAAAAGACGCTGACGGATGCTTGTGTGGACATTTGGAATTTCCTTGATGCGAGCAGTCTGTCTTCATAACTGCCAGCTTTCCTTGTTTCACTGCTCCGATATTTTCGCTCTCTTAGATTGATGGAATTCCCTGGCTCTCATTCCTGTTACTCGCTTAATTTCTGTCTCATTGTCGCAGTTTCGTCGGTATATATAGAAAGAAAGGATTGCCTGTAATGGAAACTAATAGGATTGCTGTTGATGAGGGCCCTGCAAGGTGTGAGTTGTATCATCAAGATTTTCGTAGACAGCATAGCAAGCTCTCAGTCATAAAGGCGTGAAGTCATCCGATTTCTTCCTAGCTGAGCGAAGCGGATTCAGATGGATAAAAGATGCCGGGGGTAATCGGAGAACCCTGTCAGCGACGTCCGCTGAAAGGAGAACCAGACCGCAATTCCCATGACATGGTGGATGGCGCAGTATATTCAATGCCGATGCGAAAACTGCATCCGGAATGTGGGAATGTGCCAACTCCGTAGAGTAACATATTGCACTCTTATCGAAGCCCTGGTACATACCCAGGATGTAAGCCATATATCGACGGTAGAAGAAAATACTGAGTACTTCTTTTGATATCATCCCCTGCATTTGTCAGGAACAAACCTGATGGGCAGTGTGCTCCGTAGACGTAGGTGATCCAGTGCAACGAGCAGGTGGTGCACAACATCGGATCTCAGACTGGATAAGCACCTAGATGGAAATGTCTCGATGAGATTAAAGACTGGAGTTGTCATGGTTTTGCTTTCAATAAACCATGAGTAGCAGTTCATTGAGCTCGCGACAGACGGAGCATCAAAGGGAAGAAGCAGCGGCAGAGCTCCCAGTGGGTTATGCAATGCAATTATGCACATATCACATGACAGGTTATATAATTATGCATGTTACAAATCACCTGACTATATTCTTGGCATCAAAGTCGTTCCGCCCAATTTCGACCAGATCCGAATCAATCCATCGCGTCGCTGTCCCTCCGCGAATTGGGCGCCAAATTCTCTTCGCTCCCAGCAATTATGATCTGCCAGCGCTGCCGGTCGGGTATCCTTTCCCGACTCCATCGACAACATACCGTCGGGTGGTCCGTTCCATCGAGTGCGCGCCAGCTCCCCCTGCAACGAACTCAATTCCGGAACTACAGCGATGGAAATGCATCTACTCCGCCTCCACCTCAGCCCGCAGGCGGTATCACACCCCACTCGGCCAGCTCCTCAGCGACACCTGGCGCTTCGCAACCTCGGAGCGCTCCCGAAGGCGATCATACCAAAGCTGCCCCCGAGAACCCGACGAAGCCGGCACCGGAGCGTCCGTTGAGCAGCTGTCCGGCCGGGACGAAGCTTACGGGTTTGAACTTCTTCAAGAACAAGCCCGATCTCTTCGCGCTGGACGATTCGGAGTACCCCGACTGGCTATGGACGTTAAAGGCGGAGGCGAAGAACCAGCCGAATGCGGCCTCTGGTGGAATAGATTTGAACCGTAAGGATTTCTCTGGCCTTGTGTCTCTGATTTGGAATGTTTCGTTTACTGACCGCGTCTTTGGCTGTAGATTTGAACAAGAAGCAGCGGAGACGTTTTGAGAGGAGACAGGCGGCCCGTGTCTCGCATCTCCCACCGCAGGTTCCGGCGCATCACCAAGCAACTGATATTACGGCCGCGCAGTACAACCAGGGTGAACGGGACAGCGGTGATACTGTGGCACAGGCCACGGAAGGTATCGAGAAACGCATCGACGTTACGAAGAGTGCTCGGGAGGCCAGACGGAAGGGCATTCGGGAGGCCAACTTCTTGAAGGGTCTTTAAATGAGATGTTGAGCTATGCATTGGGGGCAGGCTGTTCTTTGGTGGCTTTTAAGACGGCTGCTCCTACACAGGAAACCAGCTGGGTGCATAAGATGTATTATTATTCCAACTTGTTTAGAACTGTTGTATATCAGGCGCTCAATGGGCATGTTTTGATAATTCTGAGTTCCTAGGTATAGTTGTGTTTGTCTACTGAGAGTATAAACTGGGTTTCCAACCATCGTAAACAATCGTCCAGCAATGGTCGGATCTAGAATATCTTTGGATCCTCCGAGCAGAGAGGTGGAAAATCCAGTGGCAGCCCAATGCCGCCAGATCAACTGACCATTGTGAGTTACATCTGCTGTTACTCGAAGCTTGACTGACCGCATCACCCGCTCCGGCAGATCGTCAGGCATCAACCAATTCCGCCACCGGCTCCAACACTGCTGGCCCTCCTGAAGAAGACCCGTCGAGGGAATTAAACCGGACTGAACTGAACCGACGCATCAGGCTAACATGAACGAGCTCACTGATCGAACTGGCCAAATCGCCATCGACCAGCCCCCAGCAGCGGGAGTCACCCAGGCATCCAAATCGGTCGACATAGCGTCCTTCAATCTAGCGATCAGTTCTCATCTGGAGCGAATCTACAATAGCTTTGATGCCTCACAGAAAGAGAACTTCCTCCATGGCATCCAGAGCGAGTCTCATGCATGTTCCAGCGCCAGTGAGCCCGCAGACCACCTCGCTTCGCTGGCGGCTTTCCAGGCGTACATGGCCGGCTCAGCCTCTTCTGCACTGCGGCCTGCGCTGAAGAAGGATCTGTCTGCGCCTATCACCGATTACTTCATCTCCTCCAGCCATAACACGTACTTGACTGGGAACCAGCTGTACAGCGAAGCTGCTGCCAACGCGTATACCAATGTGAGCCTCCCTGACGCCTCTAAGAATCGGTGGTTACATGGCGTCTAGAATGCGCATCCATTCTCATTCTGGCGAATACAGCTCGCTAAACACTCGGTTTCCGGAACTGAACTCGCCCAGATAACAGCTAATCTGTGTGTCATAGGTCCTTCGAAGTGGCTGCAGATGCGTCGAGATCGATGTCTGGGACGGGGAACTGGACTCCGTCAGCAACGACGACACGAGCAGCGCTAAGAAGGAGAAGAAACATCGAAAGCGCCGTTCGCGTGTCGGTGCCGCTTCATCCAAGTTACGCGACTTCTTGGGCCGCAGATCCTCGCGTCGCAGTGAGTCTGCGGCTCCCAGTGAACCATCTGTCCCGGAGACAAGCCAAGTCCCAGCACGCCCGGAACCTAAAGTTTTTCATGGTCACACGCTCACCAAAGAAACGACTTTCCGAAATGTCTGCTATGCCATCCGGGATAGCGCCTTTGTTGCAAGCGAGCTGCCTGTGATTGTCAGTCTGGAGGTCCATGCATGCCTCGAGCAGCAGGAGACGATGGTGGAGATAATCAGGGAAGCCTGGGAGGGTTTACTGATTGATATCTCACCGGAGTCTGGAATCAAGGAAATGCCTGCATTGAAAGACTTGAAGCGCAAGATCCTCATCAAGGTAAAATGGGCGCCGGCCACGGGCGACGCGCCACCAGGCGAACCGCCCGATAGCCTGAAACAGCGTGCATCCCAGGGTGCAGATGAATCAAGCAGTATGCCCAGAGAGGAAAATGCCTCACTACCACAGAAACCTTTCAAGATTCTACCCGTCCTCAGCAGACTGGCTGTGTATACGAAGGCCTACCATTTCGATCATTTCGCGCAGCCAGGTACAGCCCTGCCTCACGTAGGCCATTCAAATGCTAATTCCATTCGATAGAGGCGACCGAACCCGGCCATGTATTCTCTTTGTCCGAGAACGCCGCCAGAGACGCACACGAGAGCAACCGCGATGCGCTATTCGAACACAACCGGAACCATTTGATGCGCATCTACCCGTTTGCTCTGCGCGTCACCTCGTCCAACCTGGACCCGTCTTTCTTCTGGCGCCGCGGCGCTCAGATCGTCGCCCTGAACTGGCAGAACCTGGACAAAGGCACGATGCTCAACCGCGCCATGTTCGAAGGCGAACAGGGTTGGGTTCGCAAGCCGCTAGGCTACCGCCCCTCGGACGCCGGTTCGTCCGTGCGCAGAACCTTGGATCTTTCCATCGAAGTCCTGGCGGCTCAGGGCTTGCCGCTGCCTCCTGGCGATACCCACGTGAGAGGTTTCAGTCCTTACGTGGTTGCCTATCTGCATGTCGAGCAGCCTGGTGATGGGACGCAGACGCCGCAGGAGGATGACAGTTCAGACTCGAAGGCGTCTAGCTATAAGCGGGCCACTAAGCATTCGTCAGGAACGGACCCGGACTTTGGGGCGCAGATGGTTCGGTTCCCAACGGTTTTTGGAATAGTTGAGGAATTGAGCTTTGTTAGGTTCGTGGTCGAACATTTGTTTTTCCTCGTAATTCCTTTTGCCATTGCATGCATATCCTTACTGCCACTCAAGTTATTTTTGTTCTCGACTAACCGCTTTACAGGTTCAAAATCAAAGACGACGAACTGGGCCGCGATTCACTCGCGGCTTGGGCCTGCATCAAGCTGGACCGTCTGCAAGAAGGCTATCGTCTGATTCACCTTCAAGACTGCGTGGGATCGAAATCCGGGTTTTTGTTGGCCAAGATATCCAAGAGTCTGACGTGATCCTCTTTCGCGCTGGGTTCAGCGGTTCGAGATCCGTCTAGGGAGTGTCGTTCGCAGGAAGGACCCTACTCCATAGAGACCGAGTATCTTCGGATGCTCTGCCCGCCTGGTCCGATTGTGCGAGGCTTAGGTATTCAATGGAGATATAATCTGTATTTGATGTTAGTTTTCAGATGTCCATGATTGGCGCTTCCTTCGGTCAAAGTTGCTTCGTTGATGGACAAACGGACGGCTGTCGTGTGCCACTGTCCACACATCCCATTCGACGGTGCGCAGCCACGGTCGTCAGAGGCTCGAAGTCAACGACCAGGAGGTGACTGGTCAACTGGCAACTACAGAAACTTGGCACGCTAAACGGTTCGCGCCATTGCGCAAGTGGACGGGTTGGGCTGCATCTGGTCCATGCACCTGCATGATATTTCTTTTCCTGAAGAGAGATGCAGCACGTGAGCCATTCCACGCAGCCAAGCTTGGTGCCGACATGATTCGTAACCTGTAAAGGGGAGGTGTTGGAGGAAGTGGATATTCATAGGCGCTAGGCGGCTAGTGACGAACCGCCTGGTCGCATGAACGCTGCCCCTCGTGGCGCAGGAAGAGATATCCGCCCACTAAATGTATCTTGCTGTGCCATTCACCTGCCGATTTCCTGTTGGAAACGTAGTATGACTCGAGACTCGGCAGGCGTTGCTCTCGTGACACCGACAACTGTCAAACTATCGGTCGACTCGGGCGTCAAATAGTATACTTTGCTCGTCTGGAATACCGAATCCAGGAAGGGAGGAAGGGAGCGAAGAACAAGCACGTACAGATTTGCTCATGCTTCCTGGCAGTGAGCAAATTTCGTTTCCCATGGTTCGCTTCCATCATCCAACCTTGATGCAAATTCGATCTGTCAAAATCCAGCGTGTCTCCATGGCGCAGCGTGGAGTAAGATTGTGGATCGATTGATCTCTAGCAAAAGCATATAAGGACGAGAGACTCCCACCCCAAGGGCATTCGACAAGTCGTCAGCGTCCCAAGTTCATTCGATTCCCTCAGCCTCAACACCTGGCTTCTTCCATATCCGTCCTTGTAGGCGCAAGACCTGCCACAGCCCAATTGCGAGCTTGCCAAAGGATAGGTCCCGATCACAATGCCGGTAAGCCACACCGCTCTACACACGCCGATGTCGAGGGATGCTAAGGGATGCTAAGCGTGTGTTGTTTATCAGATGCCCGGTATCCGCTGCCCGACTTGCTCGGCCCAGGGACAGGAGATTTGGGTCATTCCGGGGAAGAACTGCCATATCTGCGGTACACCGTGTAACCGCACATAGGCATGCGTCACGATGGTAGGAGTTTCCTGATAGTGGGTGAGCGTTGCTAATGGAGCCAGGTCTCGGTATTCTCGTGCTTGCTGAGAGAGATGCAGAGAGATGGAGTCTGTGTCAATGATAGTTAATTCAATGCAAAGTTCTACAAGCCCGAAACATGCAGAATAGAAGAAGAGGTTGAATGGATGGAACGTAAGGAAGAGTCGATTGCAGATAGAGGCTTGTATGCAGGACGATAAACAACCTTAGATTTCAGGCAACGTTTCGATGGATAAAATGCATACGTTTATACAATGCATATATTACCAAGCGTTATATCACGTGCTACTGACGTCACCGCATCTCTCCGCAACTGGACAGCTTCAACCGACTTCAACCAGCTTCAACAACCCAACAGCACCAAGCAAAAGGTATACAACTGCGTACGCTGGCTCCAATCGATATCCAACATGGCAGAATCCTATCCAATCGGCACCCGCAGTGAGTGCGAGCGTCTCGTTCAAGACTGGGGATTCCGGTCTGCCTTTACGTGGGCGGATGGAAGGTAGGCATTCACCGTGTCTGTCTACTACCGATACTGATTCATTCTCCAGCAACTCTCATTATCCCGCCCACTCCCACGCAGGCGTAACAACCCATCTCATCCGCCGCGGCAGCCTCACCATCGCATACCCCGACGACAACGCCCAGCTGCATAACGGGGACGTCAAGAAAGAGACCTTTGGCGTGGGCGCGAGAGTCGATGTGCCGGCCGGAAAGCTGCACGAGGTTTGGATTGGGGACGACGGGTGTGAGTATGTTATCGGGGAGTAGTCTGTTCCTATGTTCCTGGGCGTGTCGTTTGATTTGTGTGCCATGATTATGGGACTATCAAGTCATATTTGAGTCTGCGATGCCTGTCCGTCGAGTAAGAGGCTGCCGGATTTTTTCCCTGCGTGATGCGGCCATTTCACGCCATCTTGACTCTGGTGTAGTTGCCGGCAAGCGGCTATTATGCCTGGCCAGTCGGATTGGCCGGTCCCCGCCTGATGCGCACCTGCCCGCGTTACAAATACGAGGCATCTCCATTCTGACTCTTCCACTATCTTCAACCTTCTATGCTAGTCAGTCCATCATGCAGTGAGTCAGTCCTCTGTGCCAGGTTTCTCCGTGAATCTAACACTCGCAGCACCACTCCCGAGGCTTCCCAGTCAGGTTACTATGACCTCGGCCCTCATCGCCGCCCAGTGACCACCAACTCCGGAGATGCTCAGACTTGGTTCGACCGCGGTCTACTATGGGCCTATTCATTCAATCATGACGAAGCGGTGCACTGCTTTGAAAAGGCCACGGAATGCGATTCAGAATGCGCAATGGCCTTCTGGGGTGTCGCGTATGCTGTCGGCCCAAACTACAACAAGGCCTGGTCCTTCTTCGACCGGTCCGACCTCAAGTCCAGTGCTGGAAAAGCGAGCAGCGCGTTAGCCCGTGCCACAAAGCTGGCCGATAAAGCCACCGTGGTGGAAAAGGCGTTGGTTAACGCACTCACCGTTCGATTCCCACCACCAGACAACATCCCACAAGACATGGGCCCGCTGAATCTCGCATATGCAGAAGCGATGCGCTCCGTCTACCGGGACCATGCAGGCGACATAGATGTAGCCGTGCTATTCGCCGAGGCGCTGATGTGCATTAGTCCACGCGGGCTGTGGGATCTCGACACCGGGAAACCTACCCAGCACGCGGTTGAGGCTCAGACGGTTATCGAGTCAGCCATGGACCGGAGTGACGGCCGCGACCATCCGGCCCTCTGCCATCTTTACATCCATTTGATGGAAATGGCCCCGTTCCCCGAGGTAGCCTTACCAGCCGCTGACCGCCTGCGCCGCCTGGCTCCAGATGCTTCCCATCTCCTCCACATGCCGACGCACATTGACTTGGCAGTCGGTGACTACCGCCGCGCAGTCGACTCTAACGACGAGGCAATGGCTGCCGACGACAAATACTTCGCGCGCGGACGCCCCTCGGCCCTATACACCGCGTATCGGGTGCATAACATCTGCGTGAAGCTGTACGCGGCCCTAATATCCGGGCGGTCCCGCGAGGCCATCTCATCCGCAAAACGCATCGAGCAGGTCATAGACAAGAACGCGCTATCTATGACCAGCCCACCCATCGCTGACTGGACGGAGAGCTTCCTCGGCAACCTAGCACATGTCCTCGTGCGGTTTGGCCGGTGGGACGAGGTTCTCCGCCTGGAGATTCCCTCGGACCGCGCCTTATTCTGCGCTACGACAGCAAGCATACTCTACGCGCGGGGCATCGCACTTAGCGCGCTCAGCCGCATCCCCGAAGCCGAATCAGCCCAGCGGGATTTCGAGTCAGCCCGCGCAGCCGTCCCACCATCGCGCCTAAACAGCATTCCATGCAGGGAAGTCGACGTCCTCGAGATCGCCTCCGCCATGCTACAGGGCGAGCTCGACTACCGCAGGGGGGACCACGAGTCCGCCTTCGCTAGCCTTCGCAGAGCCGTGGAGCTCGAGGACGCCCTTCCCTACTCTGACCCGCCGCCATGGATGCAGCCAGTGCGTCATGCGCTCGGCGCACTGCTCCTCGAGCAGAACCACGTGTCAGAGGCGGAGACGGTGTTTAAAGAAGACCTCGGAGTGGCGGATGGGTTTCCCCGGCGCAAGGCCAGGATCAATAATGTCTGGGGCTTGCATGGGCTTCATGAGTGTTTGATGCGGGCTGGGAAGATCGATGAGGCGCTTTACATTCGTGTCCAGAGAGATATCGCGACGGCTTCGGCTGATGTGGAGGTTACGTCGTCGTGCTATTGTCGGTTGTCTGCTGGGTGTTGTTCTCGTGGTTAGAGGGGTGGTACTAGGCAATACGTCTATAGCATGTTTGACATTATAGGGTAAGAGAAATCTAGGCCTACACCTGTATCAAGTAGCAGGAGAAAAAAAACCCCATATCCTAATCTAAGAAAAGACTATAGAGCTTATTATTTGTCCTATGTAAGCACGCTACTATCGCCTTCACATAACACCGTGAACCCGCATAAACAAGACGACTAAGCAGCAGCACGCGCAAGAATAGAAAAGCCCTAACCACCCTGCCCAACATAAACCCAGGATAACCTCAAGCCTGTTATGCTATGCCTTTAAAAAGCAGACGAAGAGCCGCTCAAATACCCGCCATCTTTCTCACGACGGGCGTGCGAGGCAGCCCACCGCTTATTCTGCGCAGCCGGGCGCAAGCTCTCCGGATCAAAGTCGCGGATATCCTCGATGTGGTAGGAGCGAGGCAGTTCGTCGGAGAATGGGTCGCTGCTGCCGCGATAAAGCTTTGCATGGTTCCCGCCGCCGGTGGGATTGGTGGGTTGCGCGGTTTTGGTGTTGTCTGCGCGCTGTGCGGCGGCGGTCGTCATCTCGTCGATGTGGCCCCAGGTGGCGGTCCGGTCTGATGTGTTGGGTGCTTCTTTGGACCGGAAGGTCATTGTTGGGGAGTTTTTTGTGGGATATGCTAGTAGATAGAGATGTTAATAGATAGATGCTAGGAGGAGGGTAGAATCGAACATACAGTTCTTGGAGACAGAGATACGGATCGGAATTTGTAGGGCTGGTAAGGATTAGTGCGAGCGAGATCGCGTCAATGTAACAGAAGTAGTGAAAGAGAGTGACAGCCAGAGCAGGATGGAGCCCTGATATTTCCCAAAAAGGGAATGCGGCACTCTAGGGCTAGTCACCTGTAAACAAAACATCGTGACAATCACCAGGCTCTCCTTTCAAACCGATTCAAAAGCCCGACTTTCCATTCCCGGAACTCCCTCGCTGACAGAGGCAGCATGCTATTTCGACCGACGAGCGTGTCCGACAGAGCGTGGAACATTTTCGGTGGCAGCTCGAGCTCCTCCAGGGAAAGTGAAGTCGCTTTCCCAGGCCCAGGACTGAGCAGCTCCTCGATATCAGGAACGTTCTGGAAGAAGACTTTCATGGCTCGCTGTACGGCACTGCTATGGCGTGCACTGGAACTGGAATACCGGAGATCGGGGTTGAAGACCCAAAGCTGGATCTGTTAGCGACAATTACAGAAGTCCAGCTGGGAAAGGCAGCATACTAGAAGACCACTCTTCCCACCGCAATGGACCACGAATCTTCGAATACTTTCTCTCTCAATCAACTCGAGCAGTTGCGCTGCTACAAAGTTCTCAGTCGAATGGCTTTCCCACATGGATCCCCCGTCGGGTTGGGTGTTCACAGCCAGACTTGTCTTGAGGAGTCTCCATCCGTTGGCAGGTATGTCCTCCATGCCGATTAGGGCACTGCATTTTAAGCAGTTTACATTTGCTTTCCTGGACGATGTATGTGACTGTTGAACAACCTGGAAATGTGTTAGCGTTTAGAATTGAATGCAGTAAAGCCAACTGAAGCACGAGAGAATCAATTAAAGAATATCATACAGTAAATTGCCTTATAATCGAAACTGACAAAAGTGCAATGTGCCTCGACATAATCACGTCAATCCCACGCCTTTGGACAAGAAATCAACGAAGAAATATTAACGAGGTATCTATAGAATATAAGAGGGAGCCACGACAAGCCAGCCGGAACACGAAGAACAAATCCATCGGCCCCAGGGACACTGGAGGAGGATAGCTGCTCTCGCGTCCAACCTCACTTCGCCATGGCTTCCCAGCTTATGTTCAATTGGTCTAGGGCAAGTGTATCGGCGGCCTAGCCAGGGGATGGCGAGGCCTCCTTCTTTTTACCCAGAAACAAATGACAAAGGTAAATGAAGAGAAAAACGAAAGATATAAATCCTTACCTTTACCAGCCCCAAACAATCAACCCCGGAGACCAGAAAAGTCGCCACATCCACCAAGACCGATCCGGGGACCGCCACAACACGGTTGGCTGCACCATACCCCTTGGCCTGGGCATTTGCCTCCTCAGTGTCCTGACGGTCAGCAGCACCCTTGGGCGGATCCGGTTTATGGCAGTGCCAGAAATCCATCATCTCGGCCCAGTTTCCGCTGGGGAGATCTTTCCATGTCCAGGCGGGCAAGCCAGTCCCGGCGTCCTCGTGCGGAGTGGGTTTGTCCAGAAATACATTCCCGCATTCCTTGCACCGTACTTTCGTTGACGGGGCCATGTCGCTCGCGGTCCAGGGGACGTAGTCATCCACTATTTCGTCGGGGTTGAGGCGCGATGCACCGTTAGATCCTTCAGCTGCATCATCAAGCTGCATCCGAAACGAGAGTTCGCGTCTGCCGCCATCATCCGCTGGTTTATTGCCCCCGCCCTCCGGCTTCTGTTTGTCTATTCTCAACCCTCGCCTGGACGCTTCGCTGACGCGCGCCGGGAGCTTGATGGTTTCTGTGATATCGTCGAATGGTTCGGGGTAGGATACAGAGACGGCACGACGGGATTCGGGGATAAATATCCCAGGAAGCACATCGTTCAGCTCGCGGGATTCAGGCAGCGAGATGTAGAGGGTGACTTGGCGGATGTTGGGGAGGAGCTCGGCGTGGAGGTGGATTGATGGGCCGGCATCTTGGTTGGGGGATGATATTGCCATCGTGTGGCTGGTCAGTGGTTAGCTGGTAGTTGAGTAGTTCTGGCACATTGTGTTGATAGTGCGACGGTGGAAGAAGAGGAAGACGGAGGAGAGAAGAGAAGACGAGAGGGCGTCGAATGCGGCTGGGCGCTCATTGGATGGTCGTGCCAGGCTCTCTCCACCGTATACTCCTGGCCTTTGTTTACTCTACTCTATACACCAGTATGGTATATTCTGAGTGTTGTCTTCATGCAACTGGTCTAGAACAAGGCCAATAGAAGCCTCGAGTTTCCGACATGGATTCCTAACGCGCCGCTCCTCTTAGCGCGTAACCCCCCAGCCTCGCGAGCGATGGTCGAAAAAGGAAGCCTGAGTGCTATCAGAGCGAAGAGTATCGAGGTCCCGAAGTTGGCCTGCTGAGTAACCGATATCAGATGCGCAACTAGAAACAGCTCCATCGAGGGTGATATGTTGAGCTGACACCAGTACAATAATCGTACTCCAATAACTTTTCCGAAACCAACGACCAAGGCGCCATCAGCAACAACAAACGCAGGTATAAACCAGAGCAACACAGATACTAAAACAGGATCGAGAATAGAAGGTCAAACGAATCCGCCCCATTCACTAAATTCCTCCGCAAATTTCACCGCCGCCTTCAAATAGAAGTTCTCCGGGTCTCCCCACGTCGTCGCAGCTTCTCGGAATGCCCGGATGGCCTTGACATAATGCGCGTCTGTCGACCCCCGACCCTTGACAGCCCTCCTGGCCGTCCACTTCCAGTCCCGCCCATGCAGCTCGAACTGCCGGACCCTGTCGAAGTCGATCTCGGGCCGGAGCTGCGCGATGTAGACAGCAACGGTCATTAACCACCATTGTCTCACGAGAGAGATCTGGAACTGTGCCGGGATAAGCGGGAGCAGAACCCGGACGGCATGGCTGGTTGTTAAAATGTGGACGAGGAAGAAGTCGTATTTCTCCGTCTTGTCGGCGTGAGTCGCGGTCAAAAGGGCCGCGGCAACTTTCTGGCTCTGGCGGAACTCCCGCACCGGGTCCTCAATTTTCCATGCGTTCCAGTGATTGAGGAGGGCGGCCTCGCGAGTGCGGAATAGGATTTCTAGATTGTGGTCGCCCGGAGTGCCGAACAGGCCGTTGAATCGCTTGTCCGTCCGGACCTTGTTCAAGATCTCCATGGGCGAGGTTGAGCGGTAGGACGCCTCGGCCTGGGAATAGACCGGGTCGTCAAGGTATTTGTGGATGTCATTGTAGCAGGTAGCTGCCAGACCGAGAGCTTCCATGCCAACTTCCCGATTGGACATTTCGAATGCGTAGGCGAGATGTATCAGGGGATGTCCCACTGCACAGCATTAGCTGGGTTCTTCTGTAGAAACAGAGATGCATACGATCTGCAATAATCGAGTTGAACATCGGTTCTGGCCCAGAGAACAGGTACTCATGCACGACCTTCTTCCAGTCGTACCCGTGTCGGACCAATTCATCTTCAAAGTAATCCACAAAAGCCCTCTGGTACCTGACATCATCAGCATTACCCTAGGCATACAACGGACGACCAACTCTCTACAGCCCAGATAATCCCTCCAGTCATCCGTGCTGATTTCGCTGGGCGAGTCGGTCCACGGATCCAAGGGCTTCGACTCTGCCTCGTACACGCGGGTTAGATCATCGGCATCGGCGCCTTGGAGGAAGGCCGAGCTTAGGATCTGCATCCAGTCAGAACTGTAGCAACCAAACGACTCGGCCTTCTGATTAAAAGTATACTAACATGAGGCGCATGGTTGTGAAACTTCCTTCTATTATACAGAATCGCATGGTTCGCATGGTTCAGCTTGAGCAGATGCTTCAGCGCCCTCGCGGGCTTCTCATGCGCGGTCTCGATCTCGTGGATCTTCGTAGACGGGATGCTGAACACCTGGCTACTGCCGCGCCAGAACGAGAAGACGCCGGAGAAGGGAAACCAGGAGGAGGAGAACATTATTATCAGGTGTTGAGTTGGGGATAGATGGTTGGGGCGCGGATACTACTGGACGTAGTTAGGCATTCGGGGAGTGGAGCTGGCTAGCTGGCTAGGCGGGGGGGATCCTGATCTGCGGTTGGCCACTGGAGCTGAGCGTTGGACACGGCCTGGAGTATCAAGAGAGCATCATGACAGAGGACAGAAGATAGTGAAGGAGCAATAGTAATACTTTCCAGAGAGAAAGAGAAAGAAAGAGGGCTTAGTCAGGCGAGGGGCTGCAATGACGCCATCCTGCAAACCAAGCAAACATCTATATATCTAGCAGTTCTAGCTCTGTCCTTCCTCTCCTCCTCTTTCTGCTCAAAAACCAGAAACAAAAACATGTAAATAAACCGTACCGTGTTGACAATCCATCCAACGGCGCTGGGGAGGACAAACTTCCGGGGTGGAAGCGCCTTCCGCCCTCGGATAAAGTTGATCGCAATAGGGATGCCGTATGCGATGTCGAGAAACACCACTGACGAAGAAACGATGGCATTGAAAGCATTTGGATGGTTAGCGTCTTTTTAAATAGATTCATAGGGCCCAACATACCTGGAAGAGCCGAGGAAGATGAGACCAAAGATAACCACGAGATTGCAGTTCAAGTACAACGCGTTCAGCGGCACCTTGAGCTTCGAATGGACCCTCGAGAAGAAAAAGAACGCCGGCAAGCCGCCATCTCTGCTGCTTATTAGCAACAAGTCATCAGTCAAACCAAGAGAAATACCTGGCAAACCCCCACTGAGGCCGACTTACATATCCGGTGACACCAAATCCTCCTTGGAGCAACTGGACAGAAGTCAGAACGGGGCCTGGCCAATGGAGCAACACATACACCCAGCGACCAAACAATCTCATCCGGCCCAGAAGGCGTCAGCTAGTTTCTTCTGGCACTCGGGACACATACAGCCGGTCTTGTTAATGAAGTTCGCAAAAACAAACCTAGTTGATTAGCTCTCAGCGCAGACCGTCAACATGATACTTACTCTCCAGAGTTGAAGTTGAAGTCTGGCGATGTGCACGCAAGAACGGTGATGCAGATGACAGTAAATCCGGTAAGAGACCAGATAACTGCGCCGTTAGAGCTTTAGATGCAATTCACCACCTATCGAGCAGGACTTACATGCGCATTTCGTGACCCAAGGGAGGATAACATTCATAACCGAGTTAACGGTAAACGCGGCAACTTTATACGCGATATAGATTAGGAATTGATGCCAGCGTTGGGGCTCAAATTCCTAAAGAGCCGTCAGAGAACGAACCGAGGCAGCAGCATACATACCGGGTGCATCAGCGATATAACGCCCAAGACCAGCGGGCATTCTGGTTGAGTGGTTGGTTGGTTGGCTTCAATGGAAACGAGAAGATGTCTAGGTGGTTGAATATCTATTAGGACGACGAGAAGAGCCATAAATAGGGGGACGGACAGGGAGGACGACTATGGATGACGAAGGTTACCTCCTATGGCAAGTCCAGCCGGCATGATCTGGGGAAGAAGCCGGCGGGGGAGGGGAGAGAGAGAGATAAGGGATCGACAAGTTAAGCATTGGAGGGATATACATCGTTTACATGGTTGTGCTCCAGTATATACAGCTCATATCTATACTACTTCAGATGCTCAGTCCGGACAATATACTCGTCGTCCCCGTCAACTTCTGCGCCGTCGTCCTCCTCGCCAACATCGTCGTACTTCCGCGCCGACCCCCGCCCGTTCTTCATCCCGCGCTTGTGGTTCTCCAACGACGAGTCCGATTCGTCGTCTGCCGACGCAACCGGCTTGTTCTTCAGCTTGCTGCCCGCACCGGCCGAGCCGGTCTTCCCTTTGCCCTTGCTCCCGGCGGAGTGGCTGCTCGTCGTCCGCGTCATCCCGTGCTTACCCTTGCCCTTGCTGGCGGCTGGCGGATAGTCTCCGTCCCCGTTGACAACCGGTCCGTCAACAACACCAACGCCGTCCACCTGGTTGCCCACGCTGAGAGCCTCCAGCGCGTCTTCGATGGTCTGAGGCCCGGGCTGCAACTGGTCTTGTTTCTGCTTGTCGACAGACTCGAAAGTCCGTCGGATTCGCTCGAAGTGGTCGAGTTCTTTGGCACTGTATATGCAGTTAGCATTTGCCATAAGACGTAAGAGGTCGAGCACCTTACCTAACGCTAGGAACGAGCTCAGTCTGCGCATTAGCGAAGTCCTCCTCTGTAACCATCACAGCCACATCTTCCGGCGTCGCAAGATGGTCAAAGAACCACGCGGTGCTCACGGGTTCACCTGGGAGAAGTTTGATCTTCTCGTCGACGGCCGTCGCCTTTCGCGTCACGGCCTTGAGCATCGCGTCGGAGCAGAGCGCATACAAATCCGCTCCTGTGTAAGTAAACGGCAGTCGATCTGCAACCCGGTTGAGGGAGAGCTCAGGATGGAGAGTGAACTTCCTGGTCAGCGCCTCCAGGATCGTCGCCTGTTTGTGATGCGTGTCCGAGATACCAAGATAGAGCATCTTGTCAAACCGACCAGGTCGGAGGAGCGCCGTGTCTAACAGATCGGGACGGTTGGTCGCGCCGATAACAAACACGCCTCCACTCCCCTCCTCACCACCGTTCATGCCATCTAGCTCAGCGAGCAGCTGACTGACGATACGATCCATCACGCCCCCGCTGTCTCCCTGGTTCCCTCGCTTGGGAGCGACCGAGTCCAATTCGTCAAAGAACACAACGCACGGTCGAGCGTCGCGGGCTTTCTGGAACACCCGGCGAACGTTTGCTTCGGATTCACCAATGTACATATTCAGCAGTTCGGGCCCTTTGACGGAGAAGAAGTTCAGGGAGAATTCAGTTGCAATGGCTTTGGCAAGCAGAGTCTTGCCGGTACCAGGCGGTCCATAGAACAGAATACCGCTGCGCTTCTTCATGCCCTTCGCGAACAGCTCTGGGCGTTCAAGCGGCAGTTGGATAGTTTCAACAAGCGCGTCCTTGACGTTGCTTAACCCACCAACGTCATCCCAGTTAACATTCGGAATCTTAGGCGCGCCAATCGAGTCGGCGAAATTCTTCCTCGCCGCTTCAACGGCGTCTTCAAAGTCAGCCTTGGTAATCCCCCGAGCCGCATCTCCCCCAGAGATCAGCACATCCCTAACACTGATCTTCGAGCCCGGGAACTGTTTGCTTGCGATCTCCGCCAGCTTCTCCAAACGCGCAGCTCTAACCGCCGCAGCTCGCTCAACAACATCCACCAGATCACCGGCAACCAATGCAGCCGTCTTGAGAGCGACTGATCCCAGATCAACATCGCCTGAAATTTTGATACTTCGATCGGCAATGGCGTTTTGGAGAATCCCTTCGCGTTCCTTCTCGTCCGGCGCCGCCAGTTCGAACTCGTGCGTAAACATGCTGCGAATGCCCTCTGGGATTTGATCGACGTCGGTCGTCGTTGCAATTACAACCCTAGCATCGTCGACGATTTCATTCATCGCTGTAACTATGCGATCGGCTGTCAACACCTCGATATGTTTGATCAACAGCGCTGTACAGCTCGACCCGCAGTGAAACGCTCGCTCGGCTCTCGCTTTCAGATACGCCTCGGTCTTGACATCGCCTCCATTGGCCCCACCCTGAGTGAGGATGTCATAGGCATCAATGGGGAACGTATGAAGGCCAATATCGGCGCACGCCCGTGAAGCTACAGTCATCTTCCCGATATGCCTCTGCTGTGACCTCAGCAGAATAACGACTGGCTTCATTCCAAGCTGGATTGCCCGAGGACTCGTGGCGGCGGACATCAATTCGCGGATACGCTTCTGCAACGGAGCGCTGAAAGCCTGCGGCGGCTCAGTCACTGCGCCAAGGGGCGACGGGGAATCACTGTCAGTCTTCGGTATCGTCTTCACCCCAAACCAGTACTCCCATCCATTCCTCATTGTTTCGGGGACTCTGCTGATATCGGTCCCCGCTTGCACCATTCTTGTGGTTGCCGTGTCAATGACGGCCACGCCTCCCCACTGGTCGTCGATCATTTCGTCTGGGTCGTCGGGGGTGCTTTGAGCAACATGCCCTACCCGGAACCAAGCAACGCCAATCTGCTTGGCGTGGTCAGACTCGGTAACCTGGCCCAATCGAGTCGTCAGATCTTCATCATTGCTAGCATCATCGCCGGCTGCATTCCCTGCAAAGACTGCTCTTCCCAGTCCTTCATCAATGCCGATACCAACAAGATCGCCGCTTTTCAAGAGCCGACGCTTGGATTCGAAGTACTGCTTGAGTCCGGTGAACAGTGCGGGCTGAAGGACACGGTCCATAGAAAGCGGAGTGGCGACTTTGAGCAAGGTTACCTCCTTGGCTAGAGGGGGATTCCTGGCGGGGTGATTCTTCATCTGATTCACGATACTTGATCTGGAAGTTCCGTTGGCAGAGGCAAAAGTCATCGGAGATATCCGCAGGTACTTTGGATTCTCAAGATTGTTGAGAAGCAGCGGTGGAACGAATACCGATGGAGTTAGGCGGAGAGGTGGGCGCTGGGAAATGCTGGAACGTCGCTCGGAGGATTGGTTAATGGAATAGCGCGGTTTGGCGGAAGGGAGCCCCGGTAATCCGTAGATTTTGACTGCACGGAAGTCACCCGCCTCATCATCGTTGCCATTGAGCCCTCCGAGTTTGAGCGACGCGAACATGTTCAGCTGGGGCTCCTCTGCAGTCTCAATCTTGACCCAATCCCCAGAGAAGCACCCGATTTTGGCCAGCGTACTAATATCCACGAAGACCAATGATTCCTCGTCGTCATCATCCCGCGGCTTCGGATGTAAAAGATCGTTGGGTATAGAGCGGAGCAGGCCTTCAGCCTTGAAGACTTTACCACCACCACGGCCAGGGCGCATGGTTGTCGACGTAAAATTCGACGCCACCGACCCTGGGGTGTGAACCCCATCGGCTCGCCGACCTCCTGCACGAGGAGTCGCAGAAGTCACAGCAGACATGACCCCGGATGGGGCCTGCGGTAGTTCCGGAGCCGTAAGCGAAATCATGTCCTCCAGAGAATCCTCTGACGTGTCGCTCACAGAATCCGCCGAATCTTCCGTTTCCGAGTCGTCGGCAGGGGACGTACTCTCCATCTCTGTGCCACTTTCGCTAGGCTTATCTTCTGCTGCAGAGAAAAACTGCTCATTGGAAGTTTCATCGGCCTCGTCTTCGGCGACCTGCTTAAGCATCCCAGCACTGGGCGGTAGGCTCTTTCGCGACCGATGGCCATGCGGACGGGCCTGAATAAGAACAATCTTGGTCGTCGGCATTAACAGGCCCTGGGCGACGGGCTCACAGAAGGAGATGTGCGCAGGAGGTGGTGGCGCATAGGTGATGGGATGCGGTGGAAGAGGGAGCGGCAGTACATCGCCCGTGTGGACAACCTTCTGTGCACCCAACATTCCACGTACAGCGGCAGTGAGGCGCTCTTCAGCCTCTGCAGCAGCCTTTTTGGTATATCTCTTGACCTCCGGGCCCTTGCCCGCCTTCCCCCGCAGCCCATTGGGTCCGTGCAGGTTGGAGGGGAAGCCACCACCAAACTTGCTCTGTACATCATCATGGTTCCGAAGTAGATTTCGCTCAACGGTCACGTAAACAGTGTCAAGATGAATCGGGGCCACGTCCAACACGCGAATGTCAACGACGCGCTGGGCTTGAAGGGAGTGGCGAGTGGGATCGAGCTTGCTCAGCGCTTGGACAAACGGCTGCAGGGACTCCGCTTTATCTGAAAAGACGATTGTCGAATAGGGAATTGGAGAGTGCGACGCGGGTTGAACTCGAACCGGAATGATGGTCCAGGACGAGTCTTCCACGGAGGAGTAGGTCGGGGTATATGGCGAGACTGCGACGTAAAGGATTTTGGACTCAGCTTCATTTCCACCTGTTTGTCCGTTAGCAAAGCGATCCAGCCATAAGCACAGTACACACTCACCGTTTAGAACACCTAGGAAGAGGTCATTGGCCAGATCATCGGACACCACGCCGACGTTCCCACGCAGCTGCTGGTCTAGGGCCAAGCGGGCAGAAACGGGCGCCTTTGTGCGCTGACGCCTCTTTCCAGCGTTGGGTCTTCTCCGCTTGGGCTGGTCAGGGCTTTGCGCATGTCCGTAGTATTCGTAGTCCATGGTTTGGCGGGTCGAGTTCTCCGGGGCAAGGCCGTCGGGGAGCAGCTTGGTACGAGGAGAGGGTGGAGGAGACAGATCAAGGCCTCATGATACGGACACAGATCGAGAGACAGGCAGGAGAGAGAGAGAGAGAGCTTGCACCGCGGCAGGGTTGGAGGAGGAGAACAGGTGTGGATGGAGAGAGTCCGGGGAATTCGCTGGAATCTCGGTTCCGCCCGACTTTCTGCCACTCCCGAAGCCGAGGTTCGTTCGCGTCACGGGGTTCGGAGGGCTACACACCACTGCACCTTCGTACATACGCGTGTTGGACGTTTTTAACCATTCACAAGTTCAGAAACACGCTTCATCTGGTTGAATTCCTGTCCATCTTGTCTCACACTGTGCTTTCTCAAGGTAGGCGAGAAGATGCTAACAAGGCAGTTCGATAATATCAACAACCGCTCATTAAGAATCTTATTCCACGGCTCCCTCACAATTGCAGCATTCACAAACGTCGTGACACCCTCAGACTGCATAATAGCTTCTCGCCCAGCATAAACCATCCGAATCCTCGCGACAAGCACGCCAACAGCCATCCAAAACAGCGTCCCCCACTCTCCCCAGTCACCAACGATCCCGTCATGGGCACGTCTAGCGTTATCGAGAATGACATCCTCCCTCCCGTAGGATGCGTTAATATGGCCGAACACGGCTAGGCGGGGCCGTACGCGGAAGATTTCTCTGGCGAGGTAGGGACATCCGGCGTGCCGAAAGCTGGGAATGTCTAGATGTAGCCGAGTTGGGCCGTGAATGACCACGATGTCAGAGTTGGCTGGGATTCTGTGAGTCCAAATATTTTGTTCAGATGGGTACTGGAAAGCTGAGATCGTATAAGCTGGTGCCCACGGACTGCCGTAGATCCTCAAAGATCTTGTTCTGGATCCCCTTCGTCCATCTCCGATAGAGCTGTCGTCAAACGTGAAGTTCAGTGTTACTGATGAGTCCTGGAGGAAATGGACAGTGCCCCAGTTCAGGTCATGCAGCGTCCTCGTCTGACCGTACCTTCTCTCCGGGTATTTCTTCAAAGACTCTTCATCGAGCAAGAACTGGCAGCCATCGCCCAACCTGAACGTCCCCAATGACCCCTTGGGCATCTTTGCCGCGGACATCGATTTCATCGAAAGATCTATTCTCCGTCAGATCTCCAGCGTGAATCAGAAGATCCCCTGGCGGCAACTCTGGCTGGTAATTGTGCGTGTCTGCTATGCAGACGACGCGGATTCGAGGATCCGAGCTCGATAATGAGGAAGAAGGTGGTATAGGGGTTGAATGGAGGGAATGGGCGGTGAGCAGTTGTTTGGTCAGTTGGCGGAGAGGTGTTGACCCGGGAGCTTGACGGTTCTGGGGGTTTCAGAACTCATCTCTCTGGGTTGGTCGACAGAATGCAGAGGCGGTACAGGATTATAAAAGAGCTCACTAGCACATTATAGCAATATAAAGCCGTCTTGTTGCGCTTGGTGTTGTCGGCTTTGGTATCATGGAAATCAAGAGGAAGGGAGGGTTCCCAGCGGCTAGAAAGATGCAGGAACGCCTCGCTCTATATCGAGCACCTACAATATTTACATGTCAGTACCACACCTGATACTTCGGTAGCCGTTTGTTTGAAAATAGATGTTTCTATATAACCATCTCATGTAACCGCTGCGTTAGCCCTTGCAAGCATACTCGGATTGACATTCCATCATGTAGTTCGGTTCGTGTCCGAGTATCCCACGCGGCTGGGGTCTGACTGGCTCAACACTGAAGTCCCAATGGAGAAGTCTCTGATTTTCAACAGCAACTCATCAATGAGGAAATCGCATAAAACGCTGTTGTGCTCAATCACCCCAGTTTGCAAATACCTGCAGCTCCGTGGGAGTACGCATTTCCCGAAAGGGTCTCGCGGCAGGTGTCCAAATTCGACCAAATGTCAGCAGTGACGCCCTTCAGTACATGCACCAGGTGATCGCCCCGCGTAGAGGATGCCGATTTCTAACAGAGAAGTCGAGCAGTGGGCTAGACGATATCGTCACTTCACTGACCAGGATTTCCTGAAGACGATATGGTCGAAATTGCATCGTACGAGCTGGAGGGTAAACACTGGTTAATAAGTATCCTCGTCCGCTGTCAGCATGTTAAATCGAGATTTTGATAATCGGCGATCTTTTCGTCGATCGCCTTCTTTGTGAATTGTCTTGTCAAGTAAAGTAAATATGGGGGGGGCGTCCATAGGACGATATTTTTAGCAAGGAGGTCGGTCAATCATTCCCCTTCATGCGTTGGTATGGACAATGTTTCTGACAACGGAGGAACCTTCTCCGCCCAAGCCGGAAGCTTCTCATATGGACACTCGCTGTGTTTTCTACTCCGTGCCTCCTCAACCTCATCCATGCTCATAATACCCTTAGCACCGCGGGCAAGACCGAGGGCGACTCGCGCATTGAATGCTTTCACCATGAGATACGTGACCCTAGCCAGGAATGCGTAGCGCGCAGGGTCGGGATCCTGAGGATCAGGAATGTCGCACACAGGCCACTGGTGTTGTCGCCAGTACCATTCTAGGTTGCTTCGGTAGGCGAACAGTTTGTCCAGCACGATGTACTTGTATATTCTGTAGAGGGCGTATAGCGAGCTATCCTCGAACTCGCCCCGTGGAGCTCCGTATTTCCGGGCGAAAACTTTTTGCCGTATGCCTCTGGATCTTCAAGGATCTCTTGTGGGGGGAGGCTAGGGGAAACGTCGGATAGTCTGCGTCGACCGGTTCATACGGCTCCTCTCCTGGCGGTGACTGAGAGACCTTCCATTTCCGCGGAATCTTTGCGTAGATAGCTCCAGACACTTTGCATGTTGAAGCGTTGTTTAATATGAGATGGAAAGGGGGCCTAAGCCACAGAGTCCGTTGGTAATACGATACCAGATACGCGTACCGGAGGAACCGGGCCCCGACCAGCATCGGAAGGAAAGGCTCCGAAAGTGGCGGAGCAATGCAGCAAGGCCTCCAGCATACGTGGACGAAGGAACGATGAGGCTCTCCAGGCCCCGTCTGATTGGTTGACGGACGTCACTGGCAAGGGGTACGACAGCACAGCATCAATACGTACACAGGAGAGAGACGTACTCAGTAAGCAGTCGACGTATCTGAGTCGGTCTGGCTTACTCTGTATACGTATATGTAGTAAATACTATCATATTCCTTGCACGTACCTTCGCGTGCTTCTATGTCTGTCTGTCGATTTATTTTCGGAACAGTGGTTCCGGTGGCTGAAAACCCCGGTAATCTTACAGTGCATTACACGCCCCAATCAGCCGGCCAATCAGCACTGCTCGCCTATCAGGCAGACATGCAAACCACCTCAGCTTCTTCCTGCGCCCGTTCCAAACATAATCTCCCGCTCCCTCGTGCTCTTCCTACTCCATCCTACTCCATCCTCCTCCTCCTCTTCTGCCTGTTTGTCCAGCGTGTTCCATCCTCATCTTCGTCCATCCACCGATTATCCTATCTTGGTTGTATCCGCCTAAACTCTATTCTTGTGTCCAGGAACAACCATTGTGTTGAGATAGCCTGCTTTCGTTGCTATTGAGCAGAGCCTCTTTCTGCCCGGCTATTCGAGTTACATAGAGTGCAGGGCTGCTGCGATCGATTGCTGGATATTACCTGCACTTTTGATCAATTCCCGGTTCCGCGTCGGGATTGCCCTCTTGGGTGTACAAGCTGTCATTGAGAATTGCCTATTTGGGCGATCAAGTTCAATTCAAGCGCCATTCCTGGCATCGTCAGCGAGGTGCCGTGTCATAATTGATCATCGAGGCTTTCGCGCCTTGAATCCAAGTCGTCCGTACGTCATAAACCAGGCTGTTAACGGCCACTGCCGTCCTGGACACCCTGGACACCTCTGCCCTCCCAGGTGAGTCGTGACATGTGGCCAGACTCTTTGGTCCCTGCTCCTCCCGACTAAACTCTTCCAGCGTTGTGTTCCCCTGTATTCTCGTGGTACCGTAGCCATGTCTGTCTCCGAGCCAGAAGTGACGCGCATTCACCCGCGGCGTCGACCATTTAAGGCCCCTCCTTCCCCCGTTGCGGCCGTCCCATCTCCGAATCCCCAAAATCCATCGCCGTCGGGTTCTCCTGCCATACGCCTGAGAAAGGGAGAGACTTTCCACTCCCCTACGTCGCCGCCGTCTGAAGATCGCGATCCTCTGCTCGACTTTCGTTCGCTACCAAGGCGCTCTCCTACTTGCACCAAGTCTTTGGAGGATATTGCAGCTGGTGAAGAGCGTATAATCGACATCTTGGGCCGTCTTAGCCTAGATTCGACCGACTCGCCCGACTCGGACAATTCTCGAGTCGGGGACGACCTGCCTGTCCCTACAGCCATCGTTCAGGCTCATATTAGAGCGAGCGCTAAACCGGAGGCCCCCGAGGCTTCTACTACAAGTTCACCATCATCCCCGTCGCCGATGGATTCGCCTGAAAAAGCTTGGAACGATACGTTCCATGCTTCAGACAGCGGGCTGGGTTCATCAATCGGCAGCGCCGACTCAGAGTCTCTGTCCTGTCAAAAACAGGGTAAGCTGCTGCCGCCCTCCGACCTTGCGCTTCTAACCGCCTCGTCAGCGAAAACTGGGAAGACGTCCTGTGCACAGGGGACGCAATCGGCCATCACGAGTTCGATTCCAACCATGGAACCGGAACATGTCCCAAAGCGCAGGCTGGGCCGTGTTGCTTGCAAGCAGATTGAGCGCTTTGTCTTGGTGCCCATTCTGAAGGAGGAGAGACTGAAGGCGTTTCACCCGCTGGTGCGCAGCATTCCGCATCGCATTGCTGGCCGAGAGATCGGCTGCCTTCGTGATCTTGAGAAGGCGTTCCTAGGATTAACACGGGTAAGTGGGCCTTTTATAGCAGGTGCTTGGCGCATTGCTTATGGATCCCCTCATTTTCAGAGATCTGTAGACAGGGGGTCATTCGTCCATTTCTGGGAAGTCACGATTCGATGCCTTCATACGTCGACTTCTCATCTCAACGACCGCGATCAAAGATTGCCAGCGGACAGGCCTTACACTAACGGCTATTTCCTTGACCTGATCGATCAGCTCCGCCGGCATGCTGCCAGGATGTCCACTCGAGTGGACCAGGAGTCGAAGCAATCGGCTGCAAAGGCTGATGCTTCCAAGTAAGCTCTCACTCAGCTTCCGCGAGAGAAAAGGCATGCTGACCATGTCAGGAGCGAGCACCTTAGCCTGGAAGGCGGTTTGGCGAAGACTGGGCGACCCGCTGAGTTTGTCGTCCGCAAGGGCGACGAAGCCACTTCCCTGCGGACCGGGGAGGCGTACCAGCCCAATGCGACGCCGACTTTCAAGCGCTCTGTGAGCGTAAACTCAGTCGATGAGGGCGTCGAAAGATCGATGGCCCGCCGAAAGAAGAACGCTCCTCCGATGAATGTCGACCAGAAGTGCTTATATTGCGACAAGCGCTTCAAAAGACCCTGTGACCACAAGTATGTTGTCCCAGTGCGAAGACTGTTGTCACTGTGCTGACGTGGAAATAGGAAACACGAGAAAACGCATACACGCCCTGCGAAGTGCCCAGTACCGACGTGCAAGTACCACACAATTGGATGGGCAAACGAAAAGGAGAGGGATCGCCATTTCAATGATAAGCATTGCAGGACGCCGACAATGTTCCAATGCACCGACCCGGACTGCACTTACCAGTCCAAGAGGGAAACCAACTGCAAGCAGCATATGGAAAAGGCACATGGCAAGCCTTACGAGCGGACCAAGGGCAACGGTAAACAGAGCGGTAAGCCGACATCCCTGACGCCTAGCGATGCCACACCCGCTTCAAGGATGGCCGACCTTCCCACGCCGTCCACCGGCCCAAGTCTATCTCCTCCCCAGGCCTCGCTGCATTACCAGCAGGAACCTACATTCACGTTTGCAGCGCCTCCTGCTCAAACTGGGAGCGGAGACTTTGAGCTGTATGCGGGCAACAATATTCATGGCGACCCGTCGAATGGTCTCCATGGCTTCGGTGCGTTTGACGCGCTCCAAAATCAATTCGACTCTGTAGAACCCCAGGGTTTGATTCCGGCACTGGATATGCAGCGGCAATCGTTCGACTCGTCTGTCCCTGACCTCATCGGGACGTCGATGGGCGTCGATGGCTCACCGGTGGCTTCTACGGACAACGCGAGCATGGGTGTTGGTGTCAATTGGAACAATTTGGATGCGCCGAACCGGCCTGCGCTGAACGGAGGTGGAGAGTATACGACAATGCACATGCAGGTGGAGAGCCCGGCACAGGATCCGTCTACATCCAGTGCGTCTCCGCCCCCCGTTGGGCGGGGCCAGGTTTATGGCCTGTCTCCAGGAGCACCGGGCAACCTGATGCTGTATACTCCCAACGCAGAGTATCCGGATGAGGACATGTCGGATCTTTACGTCCAGGACAAGTCGAAGAATGACTTCACCTTGTACGAGGATGCCAACCAGCGGATGCGCGTGACAATGCCGACCGACATGGGCGGCGTGGAAGGCTTCAACTCGATGTTTCCCTCGGTGGACGATGATTGTTTCTACGTGAACCAGTGGTACCCCGGCCAACAGGCCATGACGGACACCCCTGTGTTCCCTATGGAACTTGACACGGGCCTTGCTGGTTAGGGCTGGGATATAGTGGAAGGAGTTTGGTAAACGGGTCCTGGCTTTCCTTGGGTTATGTGTTGACGATTCTGGGCTTGATGTGACTTGATGCGTCTCTATTCTTTATCAGACTGGCATGCATCTGGCATCTGGGATATACTACTGCATAAGGCATGTGACATGAGACTGACTTGCTATATGGTTGGTTAGCTGTTGGATTATCTGGGGATAAGGACACGTCCCAATACGAGTAGAGTTAGTTAGCACTAATACCCAAGAACCCTGCTTTTTTTTTATCTTTTATTTTTTTTTTTATTTTTTTTTTTTTTTTTATAGCAAGAACAAGGGCGTATGTGGCGATCTATGACGATCGGTGGAGGACAGAGTTGGAAGTGAGGCTGGAGAGTACAGGTTAGGTTAGGGCTCCAGGGGGCCGTGTGATGGTTGAGCCCAAGAGATTAGGTTATCCCAGGTGACGACACCCTGCCTTCTCTTCCTCTTCTTCTCTTTCATCTTCTTATTCTCTCCTACCTCCCACTGCTCTGTTCCTTCTCTTTCCCTTTGTATTGCTTCTCGAATCATTCCCAATCGCCCCCTCCTTCTCCGCTGGCCCACCTTCTCAAGACCTATCGCCAATCTCTGGGCGTTCTGGGCACTATCGTCATCTGCTCCACCCGCCAGGCAGACGTTCAACCATTACGTTACCTCTCATATTTTATATTCGAAGCCTTCCGATCTAGAGTCCTGCGTCTTACGGTCAGTTCAAAATGACCAGCGAGAACCAAAAGCCCTCCGGCGGCGATCCTCGCTCAGTCGACCACCAAGACCAGGTCCTGACGGGGAAGCAAGAGCATTGTCAGTCAATCCTCCTCTCCCAGCCCAGCACGCTTCTGACTCTCGCAGACCTCAAACGCGAGCTCATCGGCCGCCAGGTCACCAGCGAAATTAACGAACTGAACTCCCCCACGGCCCTCCACCGATTCGGCGCTCCCTTCGGGTCCGAGTTTGGCGAGGTTGCTCCCGTCGACTCAAACCTGCCCATCCTGCGCTATATCTTCGTCCACCACGTGCGCAACTTCCCGTTCCTCGACCAGGCCCACGAGAAGGAGTTTTGGCAGGATAAGCTGCAAGTGGTGTGTCCCCTCGTCCCCTCTGATTGTCTGCGGTAAGTCGGGCCTCAGAATCTGACGCCTGTGTGCCGTGCAACAGTTTCTGGAGTCGTTCGCCAATAAACATGTCTCGTCGTCCGAAGACCGGTTGGAGGAGACGAAGCGCCGGAAACTGGCGCGCAAATGCGAGAAGCTGGTCGAGCTCATGATGGTCTCGGGTATCCCCACCGCGTCCGGGTATGAAGAGCGGATCCAGTTTACGGAGATGGAGGTCATCGATCGCGGGGCGAACGAGACGGGCCTTCTTGTGAATATCCCCGAGGGGAACGCCATTAATGGATGGGATGTTAATGTCGCGGCCGTGCGGATCACCTCCGAAAGGCGGAGGGTCCTACATCACCGACATGCGGTAAGCTATGCGCTGTGTCTGCTGGCGATGGGACATTCACTGACTAGCCATGTAGGAATTCATCATCCGCGTCAGGCGAGAAGGAAAGTCCGATGTCCACGTGGCCAAGAGATATGGCGACTTTGTAAAGCTGCACAAGAGACTACGCACCGAGTTTCCTGGCAAAAACCTGCCGGCTCTCCCGAGGAAGAATAAATCGTCCACCACTACGACGAGCTGGTTCGGCTTTGGCCGTGAGGAGGAGGATCGCTCCTCGGCATCGTCCGTGTCGACCCAAGACACCAGCGGCGGAGATGATGGGCATGCTTCTCGATCTTCTCGATCGCTAGCTCCAGGAGACCACCACCGCCATCACCGTTCTCGATCGCGGAGTTCTGTCGGCAGAGCTTCCAAATCTCCCAGGCCATCGGGGGAGCAAGGGAGAGCAACCGTGCTCTTTAGGGAGGACCAACGTGTCTCTCTCCGTGCGTGCCTCCGGACAATGCTGCAGAATAAACGGATGGCCGAGTCGAAGTCGATAGAAGAGTTCCTTACCGATGAGCCCATTTCCCTGAATGAAGATGAATTGATCGACGTCCAAAGGAGGAAAGAGGCGGACGAGGCAAGAATCCAGGAGCAGAAGCGGTTCTACGACATCGCCCGGCAGCGCGCGGCGGAGCTGGACTCCTATATGGAGAACTTTCGCCGGGATATTGTTGAGAGCAGTATGTATTTCCTACTGGTTCTTTTGACTGCGCTGACTGATCTGCAGATGGATTGACCAAGCTGTTTTCTGAAATCCGCGAGAAGCGTACCGTGGAGGATTTGAGCCCGCAGTATCAGAAATTTGCGGAATGGCTGCGCATTGAGTATGCAATGGACCATGCCAAATGCGTTTATCTCTGCTGACAGAACCAGGATCGCTGCAACAATATATAATTTGTTCTTGGCCGATGACAATTCGCACGAGCTATTCGCGCAGGCAAAGCGGATACACTCCTTGGTTCCGTATACTCTGCTCAAGAATGTAATCCGGATAGCCAACCCTGCAGCCGTGATGTCGGGAGTTCTGGACCTTTTCCTTGCGCAGCCTTTTGGTTCACGGTCCCTTTTGCAGCGGATTTTCTCGATGACGCTGAACGACGGCATCAGGACCTTCCAGCGGTCAATTGATGGTCTGGCCGAGGAGGTTGACGACCATATCCTGTGCCAGAAACTGAAGACTTTCACGGATTCGGACGAGGACATCAAGAATATAATCCGCGAGGAAGCAGCGAACGAAGACGTTGACCTCGTCATATCTATTCTCAGGTCAGAGCTCCTCTCACCGGAGCTCACTACAGAACAGGTTGAAAAGGTGTTCAACGCCTACGTTGCCTGGAACTACGCCGTGGAAAATGTGGACGAGGAAATGAAGCAAGGAGCGCAGTGGTTCGCGCACATGAAGCAGCTCCTGAAGCTCTTTACGCGGCAGCGGGACAAGGCCGTGATGCACAGTATCGTGGAAGAGCCCGTCACGCTGCAGCTGTTCCGGGACCTCTTCACCATCTTCTACGAGCCCCTCGTGCGGGTCTACAAATCTGCAAATGTTTACAGCAGCATCACCGATTTCGCGGTCTTTGCCGACGACGCCATCTCCGTCATTGAAAAGTACCACCGTCAGGATGCGTCGGCGGACCCCAACCAGACCGTGCAGGCGTTCATCGACCTCTGCGCCCGCCACGAGCACAACTTCTACAAGTTCATCCACGAAGTCCACATCCACGACAACGGGCTGTTCGGTTCGCTGATGACCTGGCTCGAGGACATCCTCGAGTTCTTACGGCACGGGCCCCGCGGCGGGAAACTGGACATGAACGCGCTCTTCCAGGGCGGCACGGCCGTCGCGCAGATCGACAAAGATCTGGCGCTGCAGGAGATCAACTCCCTGATCAAGTGGCACGAGGACCGAAAACGGTGGCATCTCAACAAGACCCGGCAGAAGATGGCGGCCGAGGGGACGGGAGGGGGCAACGAGCCCTTCTCTAGCTCGTCTCTGCGGGGGACTGACTTTGGACTTGAGGAGGTATGTATGCGCCTAGCTTGACTGGGATATTGGTATTGACAAGATCCAGGCCGATCTCGACGACCTCGCCATCTCGGACGCGGGCTCGACCGCCACCGATGAAGGCTCCGAAGACGACGAGCTCGATCCCATTGCCTCCGAGCGGAGGCGCCGGGTCAAGAAGCAGGACAAACTGCGCAGTACGGCCGGCGAGCCTGCTAAGCCGGAAACCAAGGAGATTCCGAAGCTGATGGAGTCGTTTGGGGCGATGTTGAGACTTGTTCTTGCTGATTAGCTGGGTTGAGTTGGGTTTGCTGTTGATACCCTGTCATACGTTGGACGCGATGTGACGGTGACTGCTGTTCTCTTCTCTATATAGAGAGTTGACGCTGGTAATAGACTATTCGGGATTTTACGGTGCCTCTATACCGTATACCCGATCATTTTGCTTGTGGATGCTGTCTAGTAGCGTGCTTTCCATGGCCCGGGGGATGCAGGACCTCGATATTCCTTTTAGTTTCCCTGTCCCGTGGTTGCGTGGATGTACTGAACGCTCAGATGGAGATTTACTTGCAACGAGTCAGCTAGCAAGATGTAGGCAACGAAGTCATTGTATTGGGCTGAATGGCGCTGGGCATGTAGTACGCCTAGCAGTTCGCAAAAGATGAAGCTATACAAACCCGCCAAGATACCACATGACGCCACAAGTTACCATGGCGATCGCGAGCCAGCGCATACTCACCTCAACCCCTCCCCTCACCATGCCTTTTCCAACCACCTCCCGATCGAAATGATCTCTCCTCACAAATCACCTCCCAAGAACAGCGCAAACGGCTCCCCTCGCACAGCGGCGCCCCTTCGGGGGCTCTTCCTGGATGGCATCTGGCGCTGCAATTGTCCCGGTCGGCCCCCGGCGATCCAGTTCCAGACTAAGAACCAGGGCGTGAATCATGGGCGATGGTGTACGACTGCCCAGACCCTCAAAAGGAGGAAAAACTAAGCTAACCTAATCATTTACTGTGGCCAGTCTACACCTGCCAGCAACCAAAAGGGAAACAATGCAACTTTTTCCTCTGGGCCAGCGACGCCGAAGCCCGCGCAAAACTCGTCGTCCTCGCTAGCTCGACCTCGGAACTAGACGCCGCCGCCGCCCAATCGAGGACACCGGCTAAACCTGCCAAATACCAGAATGGGCTCCCGACGCCCGCGACAGAGCGCAGGACCAGTGACTCTGCTGCGAAGATGCCCGGGGGGAAGACGGCGAGCTCTCAAACCCAGCTTCCGTATAAGAGCGCAAAGGCCAGGAAGATGATGGCGGAGGATTCCCCGGATACGGAGCCGTTTGACTGGGACGAGGATCTGGATGAGCAGTTGGCGTCCTCGTTCGAGGATCGTCCGAGCCCTAGTCCTCCTGCGCGTCCGCGACAACCTGATTTCGGCCAGCCGCGGACGCCGACTCGCTCATCGCCGGGAAAACGGAAGCTGTCTGTTTTCGAGGAAGATAGTGGTAGCACTACTGCTAGTGGCACGGTGCGCGGGGATAGCGGTGGTGGTGTGTTCACCCCCCAAGCCTCGCAGGAGCAGTGGTTTCCGCCGCTTTCGGCCGAGGTGTCCATGACCCCGACCCCGAGTCGGTATACCAATGCGCTTTCGGCAGACTCGGGGTCCCCTGGCGATATTTCGGAGCTTGCGGGCCAGGCTTTGAAATTGTTGGAGGGGCAGGGTGTTATCGTGCCGCGCAGGGCGCAGAATGATCTGGTTTCGTTGCTGAATACGTTTGACCTGAAGATGAAGGCGATTAGTCGCGGGCGGGATATTACGCGGGAAGCGCTGAAGAAGAGGGATGAGCAGATTATGAGGCAGAATGAGAGGATTCAGAGCTTGGAGTCGCAGAGGGAGCTTGATCGCGCGATGATCAACGGGTTGAAGAATAATCTGCCGTGAGGGGGGCTGTTATGTAGATACCCTGGCGTATAGTTTAGTTATTGATCGTATTGATCCCATTGGCATACCGCTTAGTCTCACGCCATTGCAGGCAGTACCAATGCCGGCAGACTAGCAGAAGCTGAAGATGGTCTGCTTGGTCATGGACGTGTTCAAGGGTCAGAAGAAGAATGTCATCATATAGGATGGGCATGTTGGGTAAGTTGAGGTTGTGCTGCCCAGTCCGGCCTGCAACTCGACATGGTCAGAAATTAGCGCTGACTAGCGAGCTCGTGTTCAGCCATCGCGCCTGATATTCCATTAGCCAGATGCCATAACTGGGCAGGGTTTTTGTTGGAGTTAAGTTGTCACTTCTCTACAACTCCATTTACTTCCAATCTTATCGCCTGGTCACGTGTGATAAAACATCGACTCAATCCGTCAATCTTCTTCTAGACACTCCCATTCCTCGCGCCGCTCTGTCCTTTCCCTACCAATGCATCCAGCAGAGTCCAAACCGGCCTCCAGCGACACTCCGGCCATGTTCCGACCCCCTGTGAACCGCGCAATGCGCGTACTCGACCGATCTTTCTTCCGCAAAACCGTCCCGCTCTCCGCCGCCGCGATATTCAAGAAGTCCGACATCTCGAGCGCGCGCAATGAGGTCGGCAAAAGCAAGGACCTGCTGATGCTGCCGAGACTTAACGCTGTTCGTGAGATAAGAGAGAGCGAGGATCTGGTCAGGAAGTGTCTCCTGCTGCGAGAGGATATTAAGCATGATGGTTTGTTGGGCGATATTGGGATTCTATCGCAGGGGGGCTGATGCGGCAATGCAGATTCTGCGACGTGGTCTCCTAAGCTAGCGGAGCTTGTGGAGAAGGGGACGTTGGGTCTGCGGCCTTATGAGTTGGAACTGGATTATGACTATTGGACTTATTGTATGTTTATCGGTGTTGGTCTTGTTCATGGCTAATATGTGCTAGCCGACATAATCTCCTCGATCCTACCGGAGGATTTGTGCGAGGAGGCTCCTGTGGGATTCACGCAGGTGGGCCATATTGGTAAGTCTTTCTCGATGGTATTCCGGCCGTACTGATTGGGTAGTGCATCTGAACCTCCGGGAGCGGTATCTGCCCTATCGGCACCTTATTGCAGAGATCCTGAAGGACAAGACCGGGCATTCACGAACAATCATCAATAAAATCGAGGACGTCGGTTCCCACAGCGAATTCCGCACCTTCCCGTTCGAACTACTGGCCGGCGATAATGACATGAATGTTGTCCACCACGAGCAGGACTGCGAGTTCCGGTTCGACTACTCGCGCGTGTACTGGAACAGCCGCCTGGACACGGAGCACCGTCGACTCGTGGAGAGATTCCGCCCCGGCGAGATGGTCTGCGATGTAATGGCCGGCGTTGGGCCGTTCGCTATGCCGGCTGGGAAAAAGAAGATCTTTGTGTGGGCCAATGATCTCAACCCGCACGGTTACGAGGTTATGCAGGATGCCGCCAAGAGAAATAAGGTCCAGGATTTTGTCACGCCGTTCAACCAGGATGGGAGGGAGTTCGTCCGCTGGTCTGCCAAGGCACTTCTCGAGTCAGACCCGAATACCGTCACAATTGGCCCGAAAATTAAGAGGAGGACGCAGGATAAACAGGCTCAGGCTCCGCCACCGCCGTCCGAGAAATATACCCGTCCGTCCGTCTTTGATCATTACGTTATGAATCTTCCTGCGACGGCAGTGGAGTTTCTCGATGCATTCCGTGGCCTCTACGCCGGGAAAGAGTCTGCCTTCTCGCCGAACACCTCGCAGGCCCTGCCGATGATCCATGTGTATTGTTTCTCGGGGCACTCGGAGAATGAGCGAGATGACCATGTTGACGTGTGTCAGCGCATCTCGGAGCGACTTGGGTACACGATCACGCCGGAGGACCAAGTTGGGGTGAGCGGAAACAACGAGCTGGAATTTACGATCCACAACGTGCGCCTGGTGAGCCCGAAGAAGCAGATGTTTTGCGCGAGTTTCCGGCTTCCGAGGGAGGTGGCTTTCAGAAAGGTTTGAAGTTCGTTGACTAGCATTGGAGGCGTTTTGGGATTAGAAGAGTACGTATATAGAGAGCCTGCAGATACCCATATAGATTTTCAACTGTCCGCTGTACTGTAGGTCAGGCATAAATGAGGCATAAATTTTGCATTAGTGGCAGGGCGGCAAGGCCCTCACCGCCTTAAACTGCTTAGCACAACGTCGGCCAGACCCTCTCTCTCGATCAAGTCTCTGAACCCGATCAGAACCAACTTCCAAGATGAACATCCAACTACCACCCCCGACCCATCGCCAGCGCGTTCTGCCACAAGGCGAACTCGAAGCAGCCTCGACCCTCAAACTCGGCGCCGACCACAACGCCCACACGCTGACACTGTCCGAAGCGCGACTGATCATCAACAAGGTCCTCGAGAACAAGCGCGGCGGAGAGGGGAAGTACGAGGAGCCTGAGTGAGTAGCCGTCACCAGACTACGTGACGAGAGCTGACGCCGCCAGAAACCTCACCAAAACGCTGGACTACCTGGAGGTGTTTGCGCGGTTCAAGGACGAGGAGAATATCAAGGCGGTGGAGCGGTTGCTGAACGCGCACACGGATCTGGAGTCGTTTGAGCGGTCGCAGCTGGGTGAGTTGATCACTGCGTCTCCTTTGCTTTTGTTGTTGTCGAGGCAAATGGCTAATCTTGTAGGGAGCCTCTGCTGCGACAACGCCGAGGAGGCCAAGTCGCTCATCCCCAGTCTGCAGCATAAAATTACGGATGGCGACTTGCAGGAGTTGTTGGATGAGTTGACGAAGCTGCGCAATTTTACTGAGTAGGGGATGGTTCTTGGTGGAATTCATAGCGTGGAGTTATGGAGTTGGGTTGGTTAGTTGCATATTATGGTCCTGGGGATACGTAGAATGATATTAAGTACAGTCAACCACGTTCGATCAGTGAATACTCCAGTATGGCTGAGAAAGATTGGTATTCAACCGGGTGTAGGATTGTTCCACGGGTTTTGTCTGAATAGCAGGACGATGTCCAGTACTGTTTTCTATGGGTGAGGACCGTATCTATGGAACCCATAGAATGGGATGAGAGCGTAGAGGCCCTAAACAGCCAACCTAACCTTTGAGTCTTTAACAAGTGTATACATATCTCTCTGATCAACGCTGATATACATGGCAAAGCTAATCTCCGTGCAGAAGTGCTAGTCCGGAAGCAGACTAGGGTATTGTGGGGATATGCCGATCTCCGTTCCCGCCCCACTGGCAGCCACTGTGATTGGCCAAAAAGGATGCTATCGGGGGACGGTGATTGGCGGGAAGAGGGAGCTGTCTTCTGAGGCTCAAATGTACAATACAGTACAGTAGTACTGTACTGTACTGTACTGTACTGTGCTCCATGCAGAGTGATAATACGGAGACTCTCTGTCACTGCTCGATGCTATGAAGTATATCATAAATACACGGATCTGGATCTTCTGTCCTGCGGCGATATTACCGCATAAGACCTAGCTGCCAGCCAAGTGTCTGCAGCCGGAATGCGCCATGCTGAAATGATATTTACGGTACGTAACAGCAGCCAATCAGGCGGACGAGGCTTATCTGGCCGAAGGAGGGAATCGGAAGGCAGCTCTGCTCTGTCCGATGGCGCTCTCTCTCTCCCTCTCTCTCTGTCTGCTGTATCTGTTCCATCTCCCCCACGCCTCTCCTCTACTCATTCCTGATCATTCTACTCCGGCCATATTCCTCTCGCCTGGGGGCTCCTTCCAGCTCAGCCCCTCCTCTCTCTCGCTCACAACCTTCGGGATGACAGAGCGAACCATCCGCCACCTGATCCTGCTGCAGTCGCTCGCCGGTTCCCCCAGTGCTTGAAGCCTGAAGCCTTTTCGGCACTCCGTGTCTTGTATCCTCCTCGATTCGCCCGGCGACTCGACTCTCCGTGTCGTCTCCGGTCAGGTTCTTGCATTCGATAAGCATTCCGTCGACATTTCATATCCGGGGAACACGGCAGAAACGCCCCGCTCAATTGATCACGCAATCAGACTCTCCACCGTTCACGGACTGTGCTGTCCCTATGGCTGCTGCTATCGCAATCCAGTCCTCAAATGATCGCCAGGCCTCGTCTGCCCAATTCCCGCCGCATAGCTCCGACCAACTTCATCTGGCTCAGCAACCGGGGTCGACTACCTTGGGCACCTCCCGTGGTATACCGAAGGATGGGTCTTGCGACGGTTGCCTTCGCCGAAAGAGCAGATGCGCCATGAACGAAATGGCTAACAAGTGCCACTCATGCGACTTCCACCGACAGGAGTGCACTTTTACCCTCTCCGCGAATAGTCCGAGCTCCGGCGATGTGCAATCCAAGAAAAGAAAGCTGGAGGAGCCCCTTCCAAAGGATGCAGAATCCGCCAAAAGGTATGCTGGGTTATACGGTGAAGGCGTCCTTGCGATAGAATGTGTAGTTGACTTTATGCAGACAACATGCAATGACTCCGGTTTCTCAGAGCGACAGCACTCCAGCGCGGCCCGTCAACGATGTCACGTCGCGGTTCTGGTGCCAGGCCATCCAGCACATCGGTATGACAACCGAGTTGGAACCGAGGCTACTCGAACACCTGCCGTTAGACCAGAATGATGAAGGTTTTGTGTCGTCTTCACGAGTGCGAAAGTTTGGCGACGATGGTACCTTTGTGCGTGTGGTCAACTCGATCCCCATTGGGGACTCTCATGCGGCATCTTTGGACGCTATCGAGAGCTTGGTCGCTCCTTATGGCTCGACACTGATGGAGAAGTTCTTTGAAAAGGTGCACCCGGTCTTCCCGATCCTCATGGAAGATTCTTTCCTCCAGGCATATCGATCGAGAAAAGGACTGTCGCCTCTTCTACTGTCGTCCGTCTATGTCCTGGCCTTGAAATTCGTAGATATAGGATCTACGTCCCAGACCGGTCGACGAGCGAACGTCGACCGGCTCGAAAACATGGCCTTGAGACTGCTCAACGATTCTCTGCCTCATCCTAGTATGGCAACCATCCAAGCGGGTTTTCTTCTCATGGAGAAATCCTCGTTGGCTACGGCCGCTTTGAATGCCCAACTGGTCACCGCCGGGTTCGAGCTGGGGCTACATCAGGATTGCGGTAGCTGGAGACTGGAGACTTGGGAGAAAGGGCTCCGGAAACGCATGGCCTGGGCTATGTACATGCAAGACAAGTGGTCGTCGCTTGTCAATGGTCGTCCTTCGCATATCTTCGCGTTCAACTGGACTGTCAAGGACCTAGTGGAAGAGGATTTCACCGGTGCGTTCCACGCAGAGCCCGAAGAGGAGGATTCGGCAGTCGGTCATGGCCCTTTGCATTTTTGCCATATGGTCGCTTTGACCACGATCCTCTCCGACATCCTTGATCGATTCTACACACTCCGGGCTATGGAGGACTTTAGGTCTGCCGGACCCCATCGGACACGCATGATCCTAGACAGAGCGAAACCTGCGCAGATTCGGCTAAAGGAATGGTTCGGACAACTCCCCCCTCCGCTCAAGATGGATTCGACAGGCGACCTCTTCGAAACCATCACCACCGAGACAGCCCGCAACGGAGCCCTTCACCTCGCGTACTTCGCCACGGAGATCACGCTACACCGCTGCATCGTCCGATCCCTCACACCGGAGACGTCGGATGCCTACCTCTCGCACATCTGCCGCTCCGCAGCAAAGACCCGGTTGATCTCCGCTATGGACTTTGTCAACCGGCTCCGCCCAGCGCATCTGCAATCCTTCTGGCCTGCCTCGTCGCGCACGAATTTCTCCCTCATCGGCTCCTTCGGTGCTCTCCTGCGCATCACCGCGCCAAGCAAAGAAGAGGCCGAATTCTACCGCATGAGACTCTGCGAGTACCGCTGGACGCTGAGCGTGAGCAAGAAGAACGCCGGCTTCATGGACTTCGCCCTCGCCAGCCTCGACAACTCCGCAAACCTCGACCAACACGTCCCCGACAAACCACTGATCGACGACCTGATGACCAGCTCCGCGAAACCGACCACTGTGCACCATCCTCGGGTTGCCACGACAGCGCCGCCGGGAGACGAGGTTCTGGAGATCGAGCCGCTGCACGCTGGCGGTTCGCCGGGGCTTGCTTCACTTATGTCGGCGGATAGCGAGGGTGTGCAGGAAGATGCTCCCCCTGGTTAATGTGATTCTTCACTTTCAGATTATTTTGCTCATTCGATTTGATCGTCGACGATACCCCCGGATTCAGAATGGGTTCGGATTGCTATTTGTATGTTCGGCGCTTTGTTTATCGCTGCTGCTAAAATGCTGAGTTCTTCGATTTGTGATATCCCTGTATGTATATTTTCGGGCTTGATGGAATTAGACGGCGGAATAGAATTGATTCATTCACTTAAGCCAGCACTAGTCGTAGGAATCGTCGACAGGGAAGGGAGACCTCTACTTCCTATATGCCATCTCTGGACAATAGCATCATAGACAGCTAGCCCTACCATTCAAGTCCCGCAGAAAATCGAATAATCACTCCCAGAACCCCCAAACGCAAAATCCTCCAAAATCTCCGGATCCACCAGATTCGCCAACACCCCAGCCCGAGTCGACCCTCCTTCTGCATCCACCGCAGAATCCTGCCCCGCAAACAACGAGATAAAGTCGCCCTCGCCGCCACTGAAACCAGCTCCTTCATGACCGAGATTAAACGGGGAACCCGGCGGCGACGACGCAGCTGCTGCGTCCGGCGGATCCATGGCTGTAGCAGCAGCAGCAGTGGTGGTGGTGGCCTGCCAGCGCCGCCGCGCAACACACGTCCTGGCCACGTCCAGAACCTCGCGGATCATCCCTGTGCAGCGGCGGGCAACCAGGAGGTTGTTCATCGAGGCGAAGATGTCGAGGCTTTTCTCGACGTCTGTGATGAGCTCGGCGTCGGGGAGGTCCCGGACGTTCGAGAGGATTAGGTGGAGCAGGATCATGGTCGCGTAGAGCGCGTAGGTTGTGTTGTACCACCTTGACATGCGCAGTGGTTAGTTGTACTTACTAGATACTAAGGGTCGATAGATGGGATGGTAGATGAGCGTGGGGACAACGCACCAGGTCCGCACGTAGAACTTGTGCAGGAACGAATCGTACTGCATCTGGATACTGGCCCTGGCGGCATCGAGGCAGGCGTGCACGTGTTGCAGGAAAATGACAGACCCGGATCCGGATCCGGATCCTGTGGTGGATGTCGAGGCCACGACGAATGGTCGGTGGATTACCATGCGTGCGTTGTAGAACCCTTGATTTCGATTATCAGTTCTCTATATATTATAAATCGGGCCAGTAGGCCAGGGTTGGTGCTTACTTAGTTTCAGGGCAAATTTCTGCTTGAATGCCCACTCGGGATCGTTGAGCGCGGGTGCATCCAGATCCAGGAACCCCGGCAAATTGGCTTTCCAGTCCAGAATCTTCTGGTCAATGGCCATTGCTGTCTGGGACGTTTCGGCGAGAGACGAGGTTGTGGAATGGTAGAGCAGATGGGACGCTTCGAACATGATGCGGGATAGAGATACCATAACCGGGATTATGGCGACGACGTCGTCTTCTGCTTCTGGATCTTGGGGGTTGTCGCAGTTTGCCTGGAATGTTAGACATAGCGCGAGTATCATCGTAAGTCCATACCTTCAATATCGGCATTGGAGCTTTATAGTAATGGAGTTCCTTCACGCTATCCAATCGCCCAGACGACACGCACATTTCACTGGATAAATGTGAGATTGATACTATCTTGAATGGCGACAGGGGTCTCACATTTCGTGCGAGTATATGGCCCTGCTCAATTAGCCGCCTCCGTTCAATTGTCCCGCGGGATACATACCACCAAGTTCGTTTGCCTTCCTTTCGCATGTTTACCGGCAACGACGACATTCCCGATGCAAGCCCAATGGCCATCGCAGTTCTAATGGCCATGCCGCTATACATGAAGCAGCTATGAGGCCGCAGGGCATCTTGACAGAATGCACACTGGAAGCACTTGTTAGATTGAGGGAGATAGAGCACTGGCGAATAGTACCCACCATAAGCAAAAGAGCCTGCGTGCTCTCTATAGAGGAACTCTCAAATATATCCCCCAACGCCTGCTTCGTAACGCCAAAGTAGAAGTCCGCAAAATCCAGGGTCGAGTATCCGCCGGTGGCACCTCTCCCCGAGTATGTGCAGTAATGCTCGAGAAGCGACGTCTCGTTGGGAGTAGCGTTGATAGCGCCCAGGGCCACCACGGCAAAGTAGAGGCCCGCGAATTTCGACTGGCCGAGAGACGGCCATTTTCTCCTATGCATATTCCAGGTTTCTTGCTCGCAGCATCGCATAAAGCTTTTTTTGCACAGCACGGGATGGATATAATGCTTGTTGGAGAAGTAGCTGCTGATAAACATCCTCTCGATCTCGAGCTTTGCTTCGACTGACAATTGGCCGATGTCCGAGGCGATTGCAGCACGCCGACCTATAAAGTAAGCAGGCGTTCATTCACTTCCTGTTCTACTTACCGCTTATGGTACTTCGCGATAATTGCCCAGGATGGCTATTTCTCAATGTCCTCTCATTGTCGGTCTGGTATTCTCTATGTGGCCCCGAAAGAGGTCTGGCAGAGTAGTCTGGGTTGTAGAGCAGGTTCACAATCGAAGGATGCGTCTTATTCGACCCCGTTCTTATATCTCCGGAATCTGATTTTTCAAGCGGCGAGTGTTCTTCAAGGGGAGTTCCTCTGTTCTCTGATCGACCTGAATGCTGAGTATTCGCCGTCAACACACTCTCTGTCCCAAATGCCGTGCTGCCTGCTTGGTTACGCGCCCCAGCATAGAGATTGCCGAGAAAAGCAAGATTGGATGAGTTTCCGTAGAATTCGGTGCTATTCGTATGAATATTGATGCCACTCAGACCGTCTCTTGAGGCCGAATCATGCGGCTCAGAGGTGTTTTCTATAGTAGAGTATTTGTTAGCATGGCCGTGAACAGCAGAGTCTATACTGACCATTGGCGCCAGTGCCGCGATTCTCCTCCCTTCCAGCGGCTTCTGGTGTTTTATCTTCAGTGACAGCGTCGCTGCCTCGAGGAATCCGTGCGTCCCCGGGCAATGAATTTGGTGAGTTGATATGACCCGGAGGAGCGTGGGCCTGGGCTCCCCTTCTCTCGCTTCGACGATCCTGGGGTTCACTTTGACTTACCCTTGGCCATGGGGACGGCCGACTTACGGTATCCCTGATAAGTAGTCAGCAATCACTCTTATAATTCGACATGGCAGTATCCAATGTGCCGTCTCAAACACATACCGCTGGGACCCTCCAGCATGGACATGTCTATTCCCCGCCCTCGATAAGCCTTCATTGGCCGCAGCAGCTCTGTATACGCAATCCAGGGCATGATCTGCAATCAAAATGAGCACTCTACCAGCCAGAGAGGGAAGAGCCTTACAAGCGCAGTACGAGCATGGGCGGGCTTGATCACACTACACGGCTCAATTTTAGCCAGGCCCTCCAGCCTTGAGCACTCTGGAAATATCCCAGGGATGAACAGTACCTTTGTTTTTCGAATGCGACAAGTCTCGCAGGCCAGCGAGGCTCTGGGGGTGCGGCGTCGAGAAGAACGCAGTCGCAGTGGTGAGCTCATTTTATTTACTGTCCAGTGCTTTCCGCATTCTGTCGCTGTGGTGATCCAGGCTGAGTGAAGAGATGCTTGCTGCGTAGTACTGGTAGAGTGTAGTAGGTGTAGCAGGTGTAGAAGACGTGACGGCACCTGACCTGCGATTTCTTCGACTTCAGACCTTCTCCTTCTCCTTTCCGCAAGTCTTCGCCTGCACACAGTTTTGTAGTTCAACACGATGGCCCTCACTGGCGCAGAGAGAAAACACGCTGCTGCAGATTACTTACGATGACTGATTCCGGCATCCGACGGGTTTCTCTGGGTCTCAGCGCTGGTCCGACGGAGCGAACTTTCCGACTGGAACAAACAACCAGCACCTTTGGCGACGTCTGTCCATTTATTGTCCCTGTATGGTTTCAGGAAAACGCTCAGGAATAGCTTGTCTATATTTGGCCTTCTTGGAAAACACTAGTACTGCCTTGCCCTGTCAATCGCGATGCTACTCTAGGCACGGAGGCTACTAATGACCGCAACGCTGGCCACATGCCATTCTAATCAAGCAAGAAACAAATCCGCAGCACGGCTATTCGACATGTTGATCTTATGCAATGATAACTGGCATCATGTAATGGTATCCGCTGTGCCCCGGAAGATATCCGGGGGCGGATGCTGGATCCGTGAACAAAACCGAGGGAATGAATAGATACGAGCAGCCTGCTACTAATATCTCCTCGTACGTCGCTTTCTCTCATCACTGCTACGTTGCGTACAGTCATGGATTGGAATTCAGATACCCTGCGGGTGCGGTTCTGCCACGCCCTCTCGGAAATGTACAAGAGCGAGGTCCCTCTCTACGGCGACCTGGCCGACCTCGTCTGGGAAGCAGATGCGCAAGCCGTCAGATCGAACCAGGAAATGGGCGGGCAGGACATCGCTGACCCCGACGACATTCTCCCGTCCAGAAATCGGGTGGAAAGACACGGCGCCATCCGGCTGGGGACAGCGTACGAGCTGTCCACGATTCGACGCATGTTTGCCACCATGGGCATGTTCCCTGTGGGCTATTACGACTTGAGCGTGGCTGGCTTCCCCATGCACGCGACGGCGTTCCGGCCGAAAGGCCGCGATGCGCTGAGTCGACATCCGTTCCGCGTGTTCACGACGGTGCTCCGAATGGATCTACTGACGCCGGCGACACGGGAGCTGGCCCAGCGGGCTCTGAAACAGAGGAACCTCTTTACAGAACGGCTGGTTGAGCTCGTTGGACGTGCCGAAGTCAAGGGCCAGTTGAGTCCGTCAGAGGGTACGGAGTTCATCGCGGAGGGTCTGGAAACGTTTCGGTGGCATTCACAAGCGTCGCTGACGCTGGACGAGTATCAACTGCTGAAAGCGGAGCACCCGCTGATTGCCGACGTTGTCTCGTTCCGAAGCTGCCATATTAACCATCTCACGCCGCGGACTGTCGACATCGACCTGGTCCAAAAGCTGATGCGCGAGCACGGGATGCCGGCGAAGGAGCGAATCGAAGGACCACCCCGACGGACGCATCCGATTCTTCTGCGACAGACAAGCTTCCAGGCGCTGCAGGAGACGGTCTACTTCCGAGACGCGTCTGACGCGTTCATCAAAGGATCCCACACGGCCAGGTTCGGGGAAGTCGAGCAGCGTGGTTATGCCTTGACTCGCAGCGGTCGCCAGCTCTATGATCGGATCCTGACTCGGGTCAACGCTGAAGCCGCAAAGAATCATGCAGACGCGACAGAGTACGGGGTTATTCTGCGAAACCGTTTCCTGGAGTTCCCAGACGATCTGCCCCAGCTCCATTCACAGAGGCTGGCATATTTCTTGTACCGGCTGACTCCGCAGGGGGAGAATTTGGCTGGGACACTGAATTCACCAGCCGGGAAAGGTGAAACGACACTCTCTGGGCTCCTCGGCCAAGGAGTCCTGGAATATGAACCCATCACATACGAGGACTTCCTGCCACTCTCGGCCGGGGGAATCTTCAACTCGAACCTTGACACAGTATCCAAGTCGAAGCAGCTGATTAGGGACGCCGAGCCGGACCTGGATGGCTTTCAACGTCTGCTGGGGACTCCGATCACAGACGAGTTCCAACTGTATGGGCAAATGCAACAGGAGAGCTTGGAACACTGCAGGAAGCAGCTCGGGATTGGGGCCATTTTGGACCATTGACGCCGGTAATGAATTATACAGACACGCCCAGTCGCAATAGGACCTTATTTTTTGGAATAGCTCATCTGTTGTACCCGTGCGTAGGAATATGGACTACTCTATCTGGTTATAAACACGATCGGAATATCCCCGACATCGAATCCTTTCTCGGACACTCCACCGATCGCAACAGATCCAACTGTTCAATATAAGCACACCCGACCTGTCAAGCACTCCAAAAGCTCCCGAAAACCTCTTTCAAGATGTCTATGACCGTATCCGACTGCATGCAAACGCGGGACGGGTTCCCCCGGCCTGTCCCCGACACGCCTGCCAATGCGGTCGACCAGTTCAGAATGACGGGCAAGGTTGTCGTGGTGACGGGGTCCGCGGACGGGATTGGCCATGCTGTCGCTGAGTCCATGGCGGAAGCAAATGCTGCTGGAATTGCCATGTGGTATAACTCGTGAGTTGTCCTTTGCGGTGTACTCTTAAGTGTGCTAGCTGACACCCCGCGATACCAAAGCAACGATGCCGCTGTCACGAAAGCAGAGGCCCTGGCAAAGGCCCATGGGGTTAAGGCTGCGGCGTACAAGGTGGACGGTAAGTTGGGCCTCGAAAAGAAAAGACCAGAGCTAAAACACGTAAAGTGTCGGATCCAGAGCAAGTCCAAAAGGCCATATCAGACGCCGTCAGAGACTTTGGAAGGATCGATGTCTTCATCGCCAATGCCGGTGAGTTTTCCTTGGATTCGACAGGGACTGATGGCTGATTCAATGCAGGAATGGCTATTTCCAAACCGATCCTGGAGCAAACCCTGGACGAATATCGGAAGCAGATGTCCATAAACGGTAAGAGCCATCTATCCACCTACCGTCAACTGGCCATGGAATCTAGTATGCTAAACGATCCAGTCGACGGCATCTTCGTCTGCGCAAAGTACGCCGGCGAAGTGTTCAAGCGCCAGGGCGCCGGAAACCTGATCATCACCTCGAGCATGAGCGCGCACATTGTCAACGTGCCCACTGACCAGCCGGTGTACAACGCGACCAAGGCCTTTGTCACGCACTTCGGCAAGTCTCTTGCGCGCGAGTGGCGCGAGTTTGCCCGCGTCAATATCGTCTCGCCGGGGTTCTTTGACACCAAAATGGGCGCGAGCCCGGAGACGGTCAACGAGGCTTATCGCATGTCGTCGCTCGGGCGGCAGGGCCATGTCAAGGAGATCAAGGGGCTGTATCTCTATCTCGCTAGTGATGCCTCGACTTATATGACGGGGAGCGATCTGCTGATTGATGGTGGCTACGTCCTGCCTTGATTCGACTGTACAATCAATGAAGAGGACTCAGAGGCTGCAGGCACTGCAGCTATATTTTACGATCAATATGAACTACATTGGACCATGGCATTACGACAACATTGCTCGCAGTTTATGCAGGCACATGGGAGTTTCAAGTTCCAGATAATTGAACTGATTCGAGACATCTTCGCATGTTGCATTGGGGATATATATATATATGCCCATCTTTTCATCTACGGGACTGCCCACGATCTTCTAACCCCTAAAGTCCTCGCCGACCTCATTCCACAAGGTGCGGCTGAGTGTATCGTAGTTCTCCTTCGTCGGCACACCGGGCTCACGTCCATTGACCCAAGGGCCAGAGTCGGCTGCGATGTTAGAGAACCACGGAATCATCGCGCGGAGTTGGAGAAGGTTGGGCGAATTGGGTGGTCGATGATTGATTTTGATATCCAGTCGACTTGGTTTTGCATTACATTCTGATGTCTTGGGGTATATGTATATATTTGAAGAGGAACACGGCCTGACGGAAGCTGTAGAAGAGTTGTACCAGAGCAACCATTGCGATATAAATACACAGACAGCAACAGCCAGACATATTTATACATACATAACCAATCGAACAGAAGCACTCACTCACGACTTCACCTCAATCTTCGCAGTCTCTCCCTCGCCCTCTCCATCCTCGACAACCTCCGCCCCCAACCCCATAATC